>OENM01000326.1:18421-31912 GCA_900239745.1 Rotaria magnacalcarata | reverse complement strand
GGGGGGGGGGGGGTTATTCAGTATTGTAATTAGGATCGTGAAAAAAATTAGGTGAAAATTGATTCGAAACTAATATTTAGCTTAAAACTAAAATTTAAAATAGAACTTTTGAAAATCGATAATCAAAAGAATTTGTAATAGTTTATAGTCAAACATCGATAGAAGTCAAAATCGCTTTACAGTTTTTATTACAATACTATAAAGCATATGTAGCAAACAAATGTCGTGCAATTTTTGATGAATTCATCTTAAAATGATTCATAAAGCAAAAGATATTGCAACGAGATACACTCATAATTAAATCTGAAATATTAAAAAAAAAATTCAAAGTGATTTCCATAGCAGTAACAATTGAAATACAATGCATTCCTTTTTATGGAGCTAAAATTAACTTGTTTTACATTTATCATTATCAGTCACAAGGTTAAGCCTTCAAGTGAGTCGTATTGTCTATGATAAGAAATTCTAGTTCGTATCATAATACGACGAAGCAAATATTTTTCTTTTATCAACACAATGCAACATTTCGGGATGCGTTGAAACAGTAAAAATGAAATTCACAAAATGCACAACTGCATAAATCAATAATCGGTCACATTAGAATAAGTAAAACAAAGTTCTTTTTGCGAATAGCTACCAAGAGAATTTTTCCATAAGTCTGCAAACAATTTTAGATAAATCTCATGCATTCATTAGTACACAAATCGATACCTGCTAGCTCCTTTGTTTCTTCTCAATTGAATCAATTTTGCATCTATTTCAGTTTTTTTAAATTTTATTGTTGTTTTCCTCGACTTATTTCACGTTACAAATTTTGTTTGAAGATAATAATAGATTTATGTCGCCATTTCTATCTGTTCTATTCATATGTGTTGGCCTATGTGGAGTACTCATTCATGGATGGGGTCCGGTGGGTCATAGTTTAGTCGTTCGTCTAGCAGAAACTCAGTTAAATAGTACTGAATTCGATTGGCTACGTGCATTGGTGCCCTGGTTTCTTAATGGCAATTTAAGTTCTATGGCTTCATGGCCAGACGTTATTGTTAATGCTAATACAAATCCTATCGGCTATCAAAATTGGATATGGACTAAAGAATTACATTATATTCATATACCCGATTGGAATTGTACATATTTCCCCGAAAGAGATTGTCAGCAAGATCGATGTGCTGAAGGTGCAATAAAAAATTATACGCAACGTGTTGTTGCGCCATTAAATCGACTTATTGATGAGACACAACGGCAAGAAGCTTTATACTTTATTCTTCATTTTGTTGGAGATATTCATCAACCGTTACATGCTGGCTTTACTAGTGACAAAGGTGCTACTTTGGTTAAAGGTACACATTTTCCACGGTTAATCGATTTGAATGTTTCTATAATACGATAATAGCGGCCTATCGTATATTAAAAATACTCATAATGATTGACTTATTGATGCTTTACATTGAATAGCAAGTCGAGTTACTGGTCGCAGTTTTAAAGTATAGATTTATTTTTAAGAACTAGAGAAGAAAACGATTATTTACATGTACCATCAGAGTCAAGAGAGATATGTAGCAGTACAAGGTAGCGAATAATGGCACTGCCAATGTTTTAATCTTATTTCTAATATCGTCACCCACACATGTATAAAGAAAATTAAAAACATATTATTTTCCAATAAAGAAACCGTTCAACCATCTAGCAACAAATTGGAACATATCTTCTTTTGTAGAGTGTAGCTAATGAGCAAAATAAAATGAATTTCCCGTGGCGTCAGATTCTAAGAGTAATTTTGCTACACTACTCTGTGCAAACCATGAAATGTTAAATGTTCGAGACGACTATACGATTTCAATTTGCGTGCACAGCAAAAGTCTTTGCTTTTCAAATTTTAATCTCGAATGGATTGTGCACAAAAAAAGAAGAAGTTTTTCCTTTTCAAGTATTTACAGTCAAGCATTGTATTGAGCGTGATACTACATAAAGTCGCTGGCTCGAGTGAGCGAAAAAATTTAACCAATATTTTCTCACAATACTTTATATCGAACAATAGTATTAGTTCAGATTACTGTTTCAATGTTTAGGCTATTTCATGAATGAAACCGAACAAACTGATCTTCATTGGTTATGGGACAATGACATGTTAATGTATCGTTTACATCATCATTTTTCATCGGATGTTGACAAATATTTTAGTTATCTCTATTCGTTAATGATGAATCTACCACCTACAAACGAAATTAATAGTGACACAGATTACAAAGTGTGGATTAAGGAAGATACTGAAATTGTCTGTTCACAGATCTATCTCGATGATAACAATCAAACGTTCACTACGTCGTTCAATTTGGGTGAACCTTATTTTGAACGAAATTATGCAGTGGTCGATAAACGAATCGCTCAAGCGGGTCGTCGTCTTGGTATACTGCTCAGAAGTTTGAAACCTGAAACTCCTTACTCATCATGTGATACAGTTCGTTCGAGTAGATTTGTTATCATTATTATACTCAGTATTGTGAACTATTGTCATTCATATAAAAACTGAAAATAATTTCAATTTTTCTATGCTTCTGTGTTTATTAATTATTGCAGTTTGAATTTCATCGGGTTCTGATGCAATCTGACGAGATACTACTGCAAGGATTTGTTGATCGTGAATGTGATATTCAACTACACTTATATAAAATGAATTAATATAATGTAGATAAAGAAAAGTAAAACACCGAAAAATTTATCGAGTATTTATCTGAATATAAAAATTGAATTTCATATCGTATGAATTATTAGATGTCAATCTGAATGAGACATATTTATGCCAACTTGAAGACCATCAAACTATTTAGTGGTATAAAATACTCCCTAGTCGAAGTTTTTTATTCATGTGCTTGCAAGACTTAAGCTCAAGATGTGTCCATAGCGTATGACTTTCTTGCCCAAGACAAGCGCTTCATTGTTTGCATGAGTTACAAAAAAAATGCAACTATAATTTTTTATTAAAAGTTGAGTTATTGTGAATGTAAAATTGAAAAAATTCTTTAATAACAGAAACGCTTAGATAAAAATTCAAGTGCATGAACAAGAAGTTTAAGAACTTGAGCTCACCGAAAGGGTTCATGTCTTGCTTCAAGATGTGTCCATAGTTCTTGACTTTCTTGATTAAAAAAAGTCAAGAATTGCATGCGCTTGCAAAAAAAAAGTTCGACTAGGGTAACAACAGTGCAAAAATTGATAATGAACTAATCTAGTAGATGTCACAAGATATAGATATTTTATGTTCTTAATGTAGAATTGCGAGAATATAAGTAGTTGATAAAAATATTAGTAGTAATTGAATTCATTTGTTAATCAACATGATGAAAATACGTCTTCGTAGAGATTCAGACTCCAAAAAGGTTAAACTTTCGAACACAAAAATCTCTAGAAGTGAGTCACCCAAAACAAAATTTTATAATCTTATGGCCTTTTTATTAGACATTTTGACTAAGCTATAAAATATTTGATATAAACATTCAGTTTTTTTTCTGTGTGAAAGTTCCTATCATTGCCATATGCATAGGAACATCTATCTATCAGATGATATTGATGGTGGAGAACATTGTTATAGGAAGTAGAGACAAAATCGCGTTTTAGATTGAAGTTTTGATTTATTATAGAAATTTGTCGAGAACAAAAGAATCTGGCAATGATGAATCACAATAAAAATATCTGACTATGGTGAAAAAAGTTAAGAGTTGATGAAAGACAAAAAAATATCTGATCAAGATGTAGAACAACAATTAGATGTCTCATCTTAATACAACAGCAGTGGGCAGATTTCCAAAAAAGGTAATTTCCTAGCTAAAAATTCAAATTTCGGAAATTACACAAGAGAAAAAGTAAGCTTTTCGTAAATATCAGAAACTTTCGAAATTACTAAAATATTCTTTACCATACAGAGAAATCGAAATAAAGTAATTTCCTGGAAATTTCGGAAATTACGGAAATTTCTATAAATTCTATATTAATAGCGTATACGTTCAAGACTAAATATGTCTATAGATTTGAAGACCCTACCCCGAGAATAAAAAGAATTTATGGTAATTTCGGTAATTACCTGGAAATTACGGAAATTTCTCTAATTTCTATATTAATATCGTATAGGTTTAAGACTAAATATGTCTATAGATTTGAAGACCCTACCCCAAGAATAAAAAGAATTTGTAGAAATTTCCGTAAATACCGTAATTTCCAGGTAATTACAGAAATTACCATAAATTCTTCTCATTCTTAGGGTAGGGTCTTCAAATCTATAAAGATATTTAGTCTTAAGCCTATACGATATTAATATGGAAATTATAGAGATTTCCGAAATTCCGAAAAATTTCTTTTTGGATGTGAAGCTGATTTATGAAATTCCATAGATGTTTTGTTGGGTGGTATTTTAAAATATGGTAATTTCTGAGAATTCACTTTTTCACTTAATGGTAATTGCGGAAGTTTCAAGGAAATTTCTGTTTGGACACTCTGGTGTCTTTCAATAGTTTGTTAGAAATTCAGTATTTTCGGAAATTTTCTTTTTCGGAAATCTGAACATACTTCTAATACAATACGAAAAAAACCTTGAATGAGACTACACACCTAGTGAACTGCCACCATGATGAATCATAGAAAACAAAATCTTAGGAATATGAAAACAGATAGAAAAAGAAATCAAGAGATAATGAAAGACCTAAATAGTATAATCGAAATCAATGAGAACAAATAGACGTTCACCAAAATCCAAAAATATCTGACAACAATGAAACACAAGAAGATGATGGAAAAGAAAAAAACACGTTTTGGTGAAGAAATATCAGACTAATTGTCATTTCTCGCATTTAACGAGGTTTAACAAATTTTCCATTATAGAGTAATATTCTTCTTCTGGCATAGTGCCTGCAACCCATTGCAAATTTAGTTCTTTTATTTGAGATATGACTGGAACATTTGCATTCTTTAAAGAAAAGCAAAGAAAAATAAAATGTGATGATTTATTGAGAAGAAAATATGTATTGAAAAAATGTTTACCAAAGATTCAAATGAAATCACATCGTTATTCGATATCGAATTTTACGCAATAACGGATGTGCTAGTCATGAATGTGGATGTGAGGACATCGATAATGTCGACTAGGGAAGTACCACACCTTCAAAATAACTATGTGAGTTAGGAAGCAGGTCGTTTTTGTGATACAGCTCACATCAACACACACAAATTAGCATTTTCTATCGAATAACAGTATAACATTTTTTTAAATATATTTAATATTAGAACAATAATGAATGGAAAAAAGATCACATCATCGAGAATATCATAGTGCAGTGATAAATAACAAATGTTTTTATTTGTCTTATTAACTCGGAGCCAGTTTATCAATGAACATTTGCATAGCTTCGCAACCATTGATGATCATACGTTTAACAAATTTGTTCAGTGCAAATAGTTACAATTCTTTAAAGTGTTCGAGCTGAACAGAAGGTGTCTTCTTACGTAACTGGAGGACGTGGATGTAGATCTTCTCTCCAACGAGACCTACATCCACACCAAAAATAAAGAAAGAATAAAGTCATTACTATTAGATAATGAATGAGTATCATTTTTTGTTGTTGACATAATACCTTGTTTTCTTTGTTCTTTTTTCAAATTCGAAGTTAACATGTGAAAACAAAGAGTTAAATAAATATGCTTCAATCACTAAATTAGATGATTATACCTTACTTTCCTTTTCATAATAACGATCGAAAGGAACGTCCGAAGGTCGGACTGCAGTCAAATGTTGATAATTTATTAGGATAGAATTTCTTTTTAGAAATTATTTTCAAGCCAGTAAAATTATAACACAAAAGCTTAAACTATTGGGAAATAATAGAATACTTTTCAATTTTCTTTCATAGATCTCATTCGACTTATCTTATAAGCAAAAAAATTATTAAATGTAAATAAATTTTTTTATTTTCCATCAGTGAATAAGTTCTCTTTCTTTTAGTAAACAATATTCCATATGACATAACCGAAAGAAAGAAACATAACGAATATAATGGAAAAAAAGAAACATGAACATAATGAGATAATAGAAAGAAAAAGAAACATAAGCGTAATGAAAATAAAACAAAAGCTTGTCATTAACTTAAGTTCATAATATAGCATGTTTATTTTATTTGTTTTTCAGCAATTTCTTTTAATTGCTTGAAATATTCTTGATGATTTAAGTAACCATTTTGATAAGCTTCAGTTAACTGAACCACTGCTGCAACGGAATTTTTAATTACCTAAAATCATAAAAAGAATAATGAATGAAGATTAAATCTTGACAACATTTTCAATATTTCATCAAACAACTGTGGACAGGAAATACATTGAATAATACAAACGTTGGGAGATCGAAATGATCAAAGATAAAAATAGCAGACAAACATGCTATTGTTGAAAACCAGGAAATAGAAATATAAGTGAAAAAGTTGATAAATTTGAACAGACATTATACTAACTATTTTAATAAATAAGTTCAAAGTAATGATTACAGACTTTAAAAGTGAACATTCTCAAGTGTCAATTTGCTTTTCAACTGAGACTTAGTGCATTTTATACATCATAGTAAACTTTTTCTATTATAAAAGGAGTTCATGCTCATGGCCTGTTTCTGACGAGATCAAACATTTTTACTGTTGGAGCTATAAGAATGAAACTTTTAGAATAGTGAGAATTAATGTCGTAATAGAATTTCACATGCATCATACTTGTAACTTGTCATACTAATATATCTATTTTTCGTTTTATCGCGACGTCTGAAACGGTCCTATTACTGTAAGGTAGAATGTACAGAGACAATTGTTCTGTTGTGGATAATGAATCTGTTAAATGAGACGTTTTGTAGGTATGGCACAGTTACACTTTTTTCCTTCTACTGTCAGTACAACACACTGACGGCACACTTTGTGAACATTAGGATAAAGCGAAAAATAAGTATATCATTGTAACCAGCGACAACTATGATGTATGCAAAATTCTATTACAACATTAATGTTCACTATTCTAAAAGTTTCAATCTGATATTTTGTAATTCTAAGGCGAACCATAACTAATGACACCAAGAACTACGTTTGTATTTTGTAAAGGTAATAACTCCATCTTTCTGAGGTCGTCTGAAATTATATAGTCTGTGATAGCTATTTTCTCCTGATAAGACGACTCTTATGGCTCCAACAGTAAAAACGTTTGATCTCTTTAGGAGTGAAACAAAAGCGTGAATCTTTTTTATGATAGACGTAGTGCACTAGGATGTACAAAATGTACCAAGATCTTACTAAAGTGCAAGTTGATATATGGGAATGTTCTCATGTCAGTTTGGAACTTATTTTCTTTTTTCATGTCGAAGATAATCGTATCAACATGGACAACTGCATATCACAAAAAGCATCCTAACAAATAATGCTTTATTCAATGCATTCAAAAAGAAAAAAGTACAGGATGATTCGTTATTATCCAATGGTGGATCAATTCAATCAGTAAATAACACTCGAACAGTACTTATAGAAACTCGTCTATTAGTCTGTAAAATCGAAATAGTAATAATAGTATGAATATCTTTGCTCTGCATAATTGCCGATCACATCTAATTGCAAAAAAATGCAAACAGAAATATAAAAATATAATATCAATCGATCTAACTATCAATCTATGTTGTTTTATATTCTACAATTTTTCGTCCTCTAATATAATAAATATCCTATTTGAAACGCATAGATGGAATTTGTAAATATAAAAATATAAATCTTTATTTATCACGGTATAACAATATCTTAACTTGTCTTTCACCTAGAGTAGAATTTACCTTTTCATGCTCTCCTTCCTTTTCAGCCATAATAGACTTTATAATTCGATTTGATGAATATATTAGATGAGTAGACAGTTCAAGTTATAAGTAACCAACAAACAATCACTCCTCTTATATATAGACAATACATACGTACGTCGGCAATGCTCACATTTAATTATTGAGCAGAAAGAAATTCATGAATGGCCGACAATATAAGAAATATAAGTGTTGATAGATGATGCACCATAACGAACGAATTTCAAACATGAGTGAATCACATTTAGGGGTTAATTGGTTACTTATTCTTTTCTTTTCACTGCGTGGGAGAAGAAATGCAAATAAAGAATATTTATATTCATAATAATATTGTATTCGACAGTGTTTTCATGTACACTTGCTTAGTTTAAATAATTTGTTTGAATATTCCTTTCGATGTGAATGAAAAAGAGAGAAAGGTGTAGATGATCTTAATGATGACTCATTCTGATCTATCATAGGTTCGTTTGGCAAGAAAAGTTGTTTTCAATAAATGATCTATTATGAGTTTTAAAAAAAATAGTTTTATTTATCTTAGAACGAAAAACTAAACACTACAGTTTAAAATAGATTCAATGATTAGACTTTAACAAAATGTCATTACTTGAATTTGTCGAATTTTTTCACATATCAAATAATATTACATGATAGAAGGATAATGAATAGGAAACCAATAAATAAAAACAAAAAAATTGTTTGGTTATGTCGCAAACTGGTAGAGAAAACTCTGATCACAAAGCAGTGTACTATCTAACTCACATATCTTAATAAGAAACAACACGTTGAATAACCATTAAGCCATGTATTGTAGAAAAAAATATTCTGCTAGAAAAAATGTTAGGACCTAAAAGTCATATCAGTGGTTTTTATGTCTCATATGACTTTTTTTTCTATTTTTCAGTGATATCTCGTATATACGTCATGGGCGATCTCTATTCAACGTCTTGTTCGCCAATCTATACGCAAACGAATCGACTAAACGAATACTTCCTATTACAGGAAGTTTTTCAACTAACATACTATTGTTCAAGGGCGGAAAAGCTGATTCTTTTGATTCAGATCAAAAACAAAATCAGAAAAAATCAATGAAAATTATAAAATTTTTAATCCTTGTTCTTCAAAGTATCAATCTAAGGTGAAACAGCTGAAATCTGATTTCAGTTGTTTCCCCCTTGCTATTATTACTATCGTTTTCGTACTTAACCTATAATTAAAGGATCATTCACAAGAATTTCATAGCATAGAAAGTACAGGTAAATTATTCAAAATAATAATAGAAAATTTTTCATCAAGTTTCTTTGCAAACATAAATCGATTTATCTCATGGAAAGTATTAAATAAATGAATGACTAAACACTACTTCTTCGACAGAAAATCAGCAAAGAACAAGTTTATTTTTAGGTTAAAAAGGGCACAATCGACCAATTTTTCTCTCAATGCATCCAACCTCGAAAAAATCTTTTTAATGAGTTATTTACTTTCAAATATGATTTTAATTATTTTATACGGTATTTTTCGTTTCTATCGTTGACCAAAATACGTTAGAATACTGTTAGCGTGTTTATCTCTCTGTGCACAGATGTTTTGTTTTGTACAAATAATAACAACAATATCAGAGAAGTAGTCAAAGAAATTTTCTATACATTTACGTGGTTTTCCGTTGAAGTCGACTGCATATCAATTGATTGATTAGTTTCAGAATCATTGACAGATTTCGGTGGGTTCGAAGATGAAGTTGCTTCCTGTCAAAAGCAAAAAATTAAACAAATATAAAACATTTTTATCTAATTCATATTACTTCTTCACTTGAAATGTTTCCAAGAGCTTCATCGACTGCTTGTTTTCCACCATGTATTAGTTGCACCAAAAGATTGTATTCTTTTTCATGATACTGTTTTAAATGCTGAAACCATTTGCGTTTACTTCTACGAGCTTGATACCCGCACTCAGTACACACATAGTGGTGATAACCTGTTATATAGATAATTAAGATTTATGGTGATATAAAGAAAACAAACATGAATATTTTCATAATATTTACAATGTATACTACTGGCCAAGAGTACTCCCGCTCGAATCTTAGTTTCAATGAGATATAAATGCCTAAAAATTCATCTGAAGGTAGTCCATAGAATATATAGGTCAGCGGTAGTATCAATGCTAGAATTGATCTGGTTAGAATGGAGTTATAATAGTCATTATCCACGATCAATTTAAATCTCATAACTAAAGAATATAAAGACCTTTCCAGTTGACCAATATCTCACTTTATAGCCTTTCATTATAAGTATTTCTGGTATAAATTCTATCGAAGCCTATCAAATTGTTGATAAGCTGAACTGTTTTTATCAAAATCATGAGCACGTAAAGAAAATATTAGAATACTGTTGAGAGGTCAATAATTCAGCGACGGTATGATGGTCCCATGCAAAATATTCAGGAGATGCCCCCGCATGAGTGACTATTGCTTCCTGAAAGTTTCAGCAACAGACAGTTTACTAAATCGAAACGGTGTATCAATGACCATTGCAAACTTGTCTAGACGTCGAAGTATCCATTGTCCAAGCAAATGAACTCAACTTTGGAGCGATGAAGGACTATGTATCGGACTACAATTGCATGCTAAAAGATTGATAATAACTCATATATTAGATTAAAAATAGCACATAATTTAGCAAACCTATTTTTTTTTCTATCTTCCTGTTGAAGTAAGAAAAAACATCTTCGTAGTTTAATATTTCACTGGAAAACTTGATACACTTTATTAAAATTGATACCAGAAATTGTTATAATGCAAGACTATAAAATGAGGGATTGACCGACTGAAAAAGTTTTTCTATTCTTTAGTTATGAGATTTATAATCATCGTGGATAATACCTCTTATAACTTCGTTCTGGCTAGAGCAATTTTGATGCTGATATTACCACTGATCTACATTTTCTATGGACTACCTGCAGACGAATTTTTAGGCGTTTATATCTCATCGGGACTAAGGTTCGAGCGAGAATACTTTTGGTCAGTAGTGTATCTGATATCTTTCGAGATCGCTCAGTAACTAAAATCGATCAACAGAAAATGAATTCTAATTTTGAAAGAAATTATCAAAATTTATATTGCTCTTTATTCTTGTCAGATGTTTTGGAAATACACTTGAAAAAATGTTTGGGCATTTTTTTTGAAACTTAGAAATTTATTTTGAGTGACATTTTATCTATTTTTCTCACTAATATTATTTAATTGACATTTAATGGAAAAAGAAATCAATAAAAATCTTACGATTTTTGGGTGGCTTATAATCACGCAGTAATTTTCAAATTGCAAGTTGAATATTCGCCATAATATGAAATGATCTAAAAAAAAACGGAATTTGTAGTGATGAAAAAGAAACGAAGTATGGAATAAAACTGTCTAAAAAAACGTTACTGTCGCAAGGTTTTGAATATATTAGAACTAATCTGTATAAATAACAACTTTTTTAAATACATATTTTTTTAATTAATCGTATAAGAATATAGTTGTCTTTAAAAAATTAAACAAAAAAGGTCGTTAACGTTCAATAAAGCAAATGTCATTTGGTACAAGGGTCAGAACAATCGTAAGCGATCACATACAATATCGTATACGCCAGTTCTATATGAATATAGAATCGTTGATGATTGCGCCTTATATATCTGAATCTCTTTCATATTATCCCACACCGTATATTCTATCTACATCTCTGTGCCAAAGCCTGGGTATACAGATAAAGAAATGGATCTATCAAAGTGAATAAGAACTATCGTTGTATACCCTGATTGAAAAATATATGATGAAAATATTTCAACAATATTCTTTTGTCTAAGTCAATTACTAGCAATAATTGAATTATTAATCAATAAAACACAACTTAAAATATTGATAAGAAAGCAATCCAAACTCAGAAATCGAACCGAACTTAAAATCTAGAACTTGAATATATTTAGGAAAGCTACTAAATATAAGCGGTAAAATGTCAACTATTTACAAACAATTACGTTTTAATAGTTGACAAACAAGCCTCTAGGAAGAGAACATTCAATTGAGTGCGTGTTAAGCATTAAAATGTGAGAATGAAATTTATTTTCAACATTATTGCTTGAATAGAACTAAACCAAACTTGAACTCGAAAGGTTCAGTTCATTTCGGACTCTGGTAGAAATGATTCATTTTAACAAAATGAAACAATTCCAATCCAGAAAAAATTTAATACAAAACCATACGTTCAAGATTTGATTTGTTTCACATAAGTTTTGGTCAAACTAATATCATTTTAGTCTTTCAAATGAAATAATTAGAAAAGATTATAAAAAAAGAGATCGGTATAGATAAGAAAAAAAAACCTGTAGATTTCATCGTTCTCTTGCTGTATGCTTTCATTTTGATAGATCGTCTTTCGAAGATAGTTGCTGCGCAGAAATATGTCGATTAGCCTTAGCATAATATCGAAGATCATTTAAACCTTGTCATACCGGAATTTTAAGATGTTATCCATTAAATACAAATTCTCGTATTATCAAACGATGTAGAATACGAAAAGCAAGAGTAACAAATAAACAATACAAGGATATCACATTGAATGATATCAATAAAGTCAGATTATAAAAGCTCGACAATTAACGATTGCCAATAGAATCGAAGTAAATGATGTAAGAACTACAAAATACTATATAAATTAATAGAAGAAAGCTTTTATAAATATTAAAAAAAAACAAGAGACCAATTGGAATTTAATTGGAATGGATATAAATTAAATAATCGACGAATATAATTGAACTTGATGTTAAAAGAAGGAGTGTAGAAATAGCAGTTCTTTAAATATAAAGTCCATGATATGGATCAGATGAAAATTCGTTCGATTTTATAAAAGTCATTTTAAACTGAACACTAGTTAAAAGTTTTTGTTTTATCCTTATCATCAATTTTAATAAATTAGGTCACTACAGATCTTCGCCACATATACATGATAGATAATCTTCAAAATACAAATAATAGAAAAGTTTAAGGCAATACTAATAAAAACATTAACCTGGTTTCATTCCAATTTTTGAAACTGTTGAATGTCGTTATTTTTAATGTATGAAGAAAAATATGAAAACAACATGAACTTTGTTCATATTATAATGTTAAATGATAATTATGAACTTGAGAGATAAAACAAAGTAAACAAATATCATTTTAAATAAAATACTAATATTCGACTTGAGATGATTAAACAGTAGTGAATAAATGATTAAATATAGATAACCAATAAATAACGAATATTTTCTATGTTGCATGGACAATTATATGTTACGTTGAATATGTATATTTGTTTCTTTCGGTCGTTCGTTAAAGAAGGAAAGAATACCCGTGTCGGCACTTTTTTGAAGAAACCGCCGATTTTCCACGGCTTCGGTAATACCACCGGTAAACCGTGATTTCCCGCCGCTATTGTCTGTGACTTTCGGTTTTAGTTATAAACGATTAAAGAACGTATTTTTCTATCCAAATCCAATTTATTTCCTGGAAAAAATTCAAATTAACCCAGAAAAAAATAGTTCCAAAATCTATTTCGCTAATAAATTTGTTTGCAGCGCCATCTATACCGAAAAATTGATCTTGAGACCGGAATCGGATT
>OENM01000325.1:73440-92211 GCA_900239745.1 Rotaria magnacalcarata | reverse complement strand
TTTTTTAATGAAATTTTTTCCGTGGGTGGTCGACATATTCACACGCGAGAAGATGAATTGTTCCACATCATTGATGGTAAGGTACAATTCTTTGTCGACGGAAAACAATTCTGTGGTTCGACTGGTGATTATGTGTATGTACCACGCAATACTCCACAAGCTATTCGCGTGCACAACATCAATAAACTAAAAAAACCAGTGCGCATACAAATTTTATTAGCACCAGCGGGTTTGGAAGGTTTTCTGGATGAAATCGCTCCATTATATTTCACTGGTCAACACAATATCACATTACAAGATGATATTGCAAAAAAGTACGGAATCATCAATTTGGAACCTGTTGATTGGAAAGATCTCGGATTTTTTCCCGATGACACGAGCGATTCTAAAGAAATAAATAGTTCAAATCGAGTGACGCCACTGTTTTCATCTCTCATTTCTTTCGTTAACAATGTTTTCTAAATAAATGTCTTCATTTAATAATCATATGTGCGCAATCTCATTGATCTATTTCGATGATTATAAACTCTAATGTCTACAAACCAGAAGGGTGCATATTTATCTATCGATTAAATTATCAGTGATAGAAACTATATAATTGCTAGCATCAACAATATTCATCAATTCGCGAAAGTCTGGAATCACAAAATATGTTGCTGACGTTTGATTTTCTTTAATCAATGATCAAACAATTGAACTCCATATTAATAACTCTTTAAATACTGAAATTTTGAACATAGTTTTTCTCTCAACTAATAAATGATTTCCCTTGTAATCTGATAAAGTTCCAAATGATCTGTTAGTAGTTCATATGATTATTAACTGACACTTTGCAAAACATATTTATTTTTTTCATAGTTACGAATCAGTAAAATATTCTTATAAATTTCAGCTATCAATGAAGTTCTTACAAAATAGTGCGTTTCTTAACGAAACATAGCTTGGGAGTCTTAATTAGTTTTTGAAAGATTAAGAGTATTTTTAAAAATAATTAGTCAATCAGAGAAAAAGTGGCAGTCTGTTAAGGCGCAGTGTAGAAACGTGCCATTTCATTTCAGATTGAGGAACTTCCAGATTGTTGACACATTCGCTATTCAAATTCTCACAACTTTATACTCTATACGCTTGTTTACGAAGAATAAACTGTCAGATTGTATTTTCTTAACATAAAGCTTTATTGATGAATGATATATATTTTGGATTAGAGTATACAAAAACAGCGTTGAATCAAATTTCTCATCTATAGTAAATTGCAACGTCTTCTACATTCTTCAGTTCCTTGTGCTGGATCAACAGTTGGAAGTTTATTCTCGTCGATTTTCACCTTTTGACCACCTAGTGCCGCACTGATCATTGACGGGGGTAATGCCTTGAAAAAACTGGTTGCAACATCGATCCGTCCTGGATCTTCACTACTGGCTACTGCAACTAGCGACGAATTTTCACATTGTGTATTGATAAAATAATGAATGGAACCTTGCGGGAACAATGTTCCTTGACCTTCTTTGATGATGTGACCTGTAAAATTAGCGGCATTATCTTCAATAAAACCTAACTCGAATTCGCCTTTAATAATGTAATAGATTTGAGATGCACGTGGATATATATGAGGAAGTACAACGCCACATGGTTGAATGACTGATAATTACATCGAAAGACCATTGTTGATCAACATGGGAAAATTGCTAGCCTACATACACCATAGCAAGAGAAAGAAGAGCAAAGAAAATAGTTCATTTTTCCTTGATTAACTAATTGCTTACTTTAGCTCGAACTGTGCGGCCTGTATCTGCTCCATCGATAATATCAATTGGACGTGGATTGTAAAAATCAAAGATAAAATCGGATTTCTCTCTTAATTTATGGAATGCTTCTTCTCTCGACATCGGATATTTGATCTCTAGTAGTTCAGATGGCATAGCGTTTGTCCATTGATGAACGAACGAACCAAGAAAGAGAATGATGGCGATTACAATCATACTTGTTGTTGTTTGAGAAAATCAACGATAGTGTCAGAGTCGAGAAAGTCGTAATGATGAAAAATCTAATCAATATCAAATGTATTTATATTGTTCGCTCTTCTTCTGTTGGCTACTACTGTCAAATCGTCTTATCAGAGAAAAAAAGGAACAAGATAATGTGAAAGATATAGTTATGTTGTCTATTCATTAAATCAATGTGGTATTATTTGCACAGCTGTACTTTCGATAACGTGAAGTTGGTGCAAAATACGCATGCATTGTGCAATAGTGCATCTAATGAAAGGAAATATTTTTTTTGCGAATTGTCAACATCCGAAAATCACAGAAATCGCGGAAAATGTTTTTCAGGTCATCGAATTATGTTTTCTTTTACAGTAATTATGAGAGTACAGTAATCATCAATGAGCCTTTGCATGATATTCAAGGTGTTAAATAGATCAGCATTGATTGAAACCTGAGAGACAGTCAAGGGGGGGGGAAGCGTACTTCTGTACTTTCCAGTACTTCTCCGTACGTCTAGGGACTTCTACATACTCCTTGGCACTTCTCCGGACTTCTGTACTTCAGAAGTAAAGAAGTACGCTCTTGTCATCTTGGAGACAGTGCGAGAAATTCGTTGAATACTCAAGCTACAGTTGTGTGTACGCAACTAAACAAGTCAAGCAAATTAAAACTCGATCTAAGATTTCGAATGAACGTCATATTCCAAGACGGAATCATACGATACGTGTGTAACGACAAACTGGATTGGAGTAGCTTGTGCCACTCTCAGCAAATATGTTTATTAGGCTACTTCAAGTATCCAGAGTGTAACGACAAAACTAGACTGTCGCCTATGCCCGTCGGCATGATGGTGTATTGTGTCATCTGACATCTCTAGTCGCGTGCCTACTTTACATTGGACACACGCTTATATAGGAGAGAGAACAAGAGAGATATAGAATAGAACAGTGGTGAGAGAACAGAAAGAGAAGGAAGGAGAATCATCGGAGCGTGCCATCAATATCGGCACAACCTGAATTATCTTGAGCTATTGATTAGGCTCAATTGAAAATGTTACTAAAAGAAAATCGAAACTATCTGTTCGAATTTCGGACATGTTGGCTTACATTTTAGTCATTAAGGCACTATACATTGCTTGGATCTCTATTTTTCATTGCATATAATGAGGCCCATTAAAATCGACTTCAGTCTACATTGTGCTTTTAAAGCAGTCATGTACAGTTGTATGAAACTCCTAGTCAACTCTCCCTAGAAGAATCCCCAGGGAGTCCCTAGGGATTTCGTTCTTTTGCGGGGACTCCCCGGGGAGTTATCTGGTCAAAATCGATGAAATATCTAATTACTAATAAATTCTTCTCAATTTTTTAAAATTAAAAAAATTAAAAAGTTTTTTTTTATTTTAAAAACTTTCATCAATTCTTCCCAGAGAAATCCCCGGGGAGTCCCCCAAGTAAAAAGTCCCCGGGGACTCACGACAGGGACTCCTCAGAGATTTCGTTATTTTACGGGGACTCCCCGGGGAGTCGTTGGGGGAGAGTCGATTAGGGACGTGCTTCGCTATTTTTTTCGGTGAATTGTGGAAGTGTTGTTTTAAACTACGCATATGTCGCGTGTGATTGATTGCTACTAATCGCGATACTAGAGCTAGTAGATCTGTGTCGTCAACAATAGAGTTTTCATCGTAACAGTTCGTTTACATAGAAACATCAACCAGTGTGCGTGAGGATCATCTGTGGTTGGGCATCTTTCAGATGGTACATCATTTATGCAGCTGCCAATGATAGTCTTTATCAGAAGTTAGAAAGAAATGTCTATGACATGACTCAAATACAGTTGATATGAAAGTGATATTTAATGTGAAAGTGAATTTATTTGAATTACTACAAGAACAAATCAAATAACCAAACGCTACAAGAACAAGCATAAATCATCTGGTTCTTCCAAACATTGCATATTGAATGCCTCCTAAAATGTGTTGCAAAAACAAGGGATCTGCATACGATTCTTCTCGGTGTGAAAGTTGAGTATAAAATGCTCGACCACCATCATAACGATGATACCAACTCATCGGATGAAATTGACCATGTTCACCACCAATATAGCTCTTCTCGTCGATTGTGATTAGGATGTGAACATCGGTCCAATGTGTTGCCTGAAAACTGTACCATTCATCGAATCGTTTCCATTGCTTGGGCAAGTGTTTCGTAGCAATAAACCTTCGATCGATAACATTTAATGTTGCATTCTGTTGAATTGGATGACTCATGAAATATCCACCGAGCAGCTTGTTGTACCATGGCCAACCATATTCAGTATCGATTGCCGAATGAATCCCAACAAAACCTTTATCGGATCGAATGAAACGAACAAAAGCATTCTTTTCTTGATCATTCAATACATCGCCGGTTGTACTGAGAAAGACAACGGCAGAATATTGTTTCAAATTGTTGTTTGTAAACAAGGAAGAGTCATTAGTCGCATCTACAAGGAATTCATTATCACGACCTAGCTTTTCGATGGCTGCAATACCGAACGGGATCGATTCATGATAATATGGGCCTATTTTTGTGAATACAAGAAGTTTGGGTTGTTTCACTGCTTTGGTAGTATTGATGGCAGATGATATATGCAAAGTGGCATGTAAGCAGAGAAGAATCCCAGCTTGTATCGTTATCAATTTCATACTCGATCTATAGTTAATAGAGATATGGCATTTCGATGAAGTACCATTATATGCCTTGTCATACATATGGTTGATTTCTCATGGTTTGGCATGCTTTCGAAGATTGGTAGTGACGTTCTTCGATTGTGCCGATAAAAAGGAGGAAGTGATTGAAAAAGGCCAAAAGTAACAATCTTGGTGATAAGTATAAAATATAAGTGATAGTCAATAGTTAACTGTTAATACATAACCACACTTATTCTCGTCGAAAATAATGTGGGTTCAACTCTTGTTATTGTGTGTGATGATGTTTCCCATTATTTCCAGCCAAGGCCAGCACAGGACAAATGCTGAATCTCAAGCTGTGTGCTATGAAGTGATCAATTCGCCAAATAATGACACTATCTGGAGTGAAGCAGGCCTTGACATGAATATTGATTGGGTGACGAAATGTGGCAATATTGTAGCTTATAAATTACGTTGGCCAACTACTGGCGAATGGTCTGATTGGTTTGTGGTCGGTGTCAATGATCTATCACCAGTACACACAGGCAAGCTGACACGAATGTGGTCTCTATTCTCTGATCATTACCATCTATTTATTATTTGTAAATCGAACCGAAACAAACTGAGCGGGAATAAATGTTAAAATCATGACAACATTTGTCACACTATATCCCTACATAAAATAATGACATAACAGTCATTCAATTGAAAGTCAAATGATTTTCATTTACTTCTTGATAGTATTGTTTGAAAAATGACTGCGTGAATGGATGTGCAGGTAAAAGTCTGGATATAAAGAAGATCAATATCGAACCACATTCACACTGCTAAACCCCTTTTAGTCAATTAAAAGCACTTGAAATTAATTGTGTAGGACCTATTGCTAAACCTTAGAATCTGTCGGAGTCGTTGGAACCCTACAAAGTCTTTGAAGCTCCATATGTAGCTGTTCAAAAGTCTGCCTTAAAAAGTAAAACTATTGGTTCTTAGACTTTTAGGCAAATATACACTATGTTGCGATATTATGTGCGCAGCACAATAGCTGATTCTACAATTTTGATTTGAATAAAAAGCGATTCATTGAAAAATAAAATCAATTTGAAATAATGCATAGCGAAGATGTAGGTGTCGGGATGTGTGGATACGTCAGAGGAATGCGGAACATTTATTGATTACATTCATTCACCTACAGAATCCTAAACTCGTGAGGATTCGAAATGGTGAAGGTAGTATGTTGGAGGCCTTTTTTTTATAACACTATCGATCATTTTGTTTGGCGGTTACTGATGAGCTTTAGTAGAACGAAAAGAATTTATTTATAACCAAAAATAGAAAAATAAGTTTCATGATTATTCAACAAAAAATGTGATTTTTTCTTATTCATTAATTGGAACAAAGTCATTTGAAATAAAAGAAGCAAGCCCTTGAAAGGGTTGAGATGGTGATGGTGATGGTGATGGTTCAGGACATGGTCGTTTGTTCCCATTTGATTGTTCAGTAGTGGCAGGTCGTTTCTGAAATAATTTCAAAAGCAACTCAATTATATAAAATAGATAAATTTTCCAATATTTTGTATGTCAAACTAATATGAAAGAATCATCCAATGTCCTTTTAAAGAGTTTCAATACAGAACAAGTAATTGAAAGGCCAAATAGTTTAGTAATGAATAGTAATATTTTAGAACAAGCTGAGCGAATTTCAAAAAGATTCCTATGGGAAATAAACTTTGTTAGTCTGCAATTTCTGCGACATTCATACACATGAAGATGTAACTTGAGATTCTAGCTTTCAACTTCCTTTTCAAACCCATTGCAACCTGTTTGGTATGTACGAATAATTCTCAAACTGAAGCGCGTACTATATAACTGTTTGATTTCATTACTTTTTGTTTTGGCTTCTTTTGTGTATATACCAACACTAGATTTTCTGCTTTTGGCTTCTCTGGCAGATGATTTGAAAACTAGCAAAAAGAAAATCATTCAAAATTAAACGAACTTTTATCTTTTTATTACTTTAAGAATTGATCGATAGCGTTGAAACGTTAATTCGACTAATTCATCAAAACGCGAACTTTGACTAAATTCTGGATAATTTTTAATTAAACTATATAATTTAATCGATACTTCAAATAGAAGTGGTAAAGGAACATTTGTTGTATCAGTTCCATCTATCGATGATATGATTTTCAAACCTTCAGATTCAATCTCATCACGTGTTTTAAGTAGAACCTAATATATGAAAATAAAACATCTTTAAACAATTGAAAACACACAAAATAAACCTTTTTTTTAATTGCTCGAAAAAGACTTTTAGTTGTGTGTTGACATAACATTTTTCTTTCAACTTCTCGAAGATATTTTCTAAAAAAACCGAATTTGAAAAAGCGCGATTATTTCCTTTTCGAAAGTTTCACTTGTCAGCGTCTGGTTTATCCAGTAGTTGTCGAAAAACTTCCCATAATACAAATAAATGCTCATCAAATTGTAGAAGTAGTTCAACAAATAAACGAGTTGATTTATACATTGACGCATTAAACGAGCCAGTGCGATCAGCATCTAATGGTTGTATACGCCAAATACCCTATGAAAATAAATTTATGTCATTTATCGTTTATCTCTTGTTTTCAACTTACATTAAATAAATTATGTTTTGACCGTTCTTGATAGAGACCGATGATTTTCGGATAGTTTTTTAATTCAAGTACACCTCCGCCAAGTAGAAATTCAAGACTAAGTCGATCATTTCGATAGTGTTCATTTGAATGAAAGAAATGCGCAAGACGATAGAGCGCACGATAGTGACGATTGTAACGAGCAATACATATATAAAGACCTTCGATACATAACCATACACATTTATTATATACAGTTAGCCAAGGATCAGTGATGAGATCTGAACAAAGTTAAACAAATAATTGTTATTGAAAATTTAATAAATAAAAATAAGTTACTTGTTTTTTGAGAAAAATATATTTCACTGATTAATTGACTAGAATGAGCATCACCGGGGCTAAAACAAAAGAGATAAAATTGTATGATCAAATGCTCGTGCAGCTTTTCTGTCTGGCGAATTTCAATGGAGTTTCATTTTGCATCCTCTCTCTTTCCAATAATAGAAAAAAAAACTCTTAGCACAAAACTGAATACATCGCTAATGACAATAGTCAAGGTCAACAAGGTACTGGGAGCTTGAAAGCAGAAATCCTATGAACGGATCCAGTTTCGCCTGCTCTAATTCTGCAACTTACATTGTTGATTTTTCGTAATAACTTGTTGCAAATGGTTTATTTTGCATTTCAGTTAAAAATTCATAAAATTCATTTAATTTATCGATTGTCAAATCGGCTGACTCTTTACTATGACGATTTAAGTATTTAAGAGTGGATGCATGTATTCGATAGAACATCTAAAATATCGATAAAAAAAAATCATTATTTAGGTTTTTGCAAGTAATCAAATTTTACCTCAACAGCATGGCAACCAAGTAGAGTACCTTTTGAATTTGATGTCGACGTATGATGACCAAGTTTACGTGGATAGAGTGCTTTGTTTTCATGTAGAAGATCAAGAGCCTAGAAATAACTTGTGTAATACATTCAACGAGCAGCAAAGTCCTTTTCTTTTCTTACGGCAACATATTTTTTCAATGGAACAAATAATCGATTTCGATGAAGTTTTTCGTCAATTTTACCCATCATATATAAATAAGTCCAATCTTCTTTATTTTCATCATTGTCTGTACATGCATTGGCTTTCTCATACGCTTCTTTACATATATTCAATAAAAACGAACGCTCCGGAACATAATCTGTTGCTTTTTCTTTCTATATGAAAAATTCAAGAATTGTTTTTTTTAATATATATATATATTAGAAGCACTTTTCTTTACATATTTTGAACAATACGATTGTAGAATATAAGTTATTTCAGCATATTCCATCCAGAGTGTATGATTATTGCTTTCAACAGAAACAGCTTGCCGAAAAAAGCATGAAGCAGACATATGTACATTGAATATTCGCGGATCAAAATCATCAGCCTAGAAATAAAGAAAATGCTAATAAGTATTTTCGAATAGAAGTCAGATGGCTTGATCTCGACTAGACCAAAAATATTTCATCGAGAGCGATGAACAGCGAATCGTCTTTAAACAATATTTCTCAAAAATCATGTATCCGGACGTATTCATTAGAATTAATCTTACTTTGTTTTCCTTCTATGTAGATATTTACGTACATATCAGTTCATAGTGATTATTTTTCGAATTCTTATTTCTGAGATTTTCGTAAAAACAACACTTTCTTTATTGAGATACTTACAGTAATGAATTCGTCGATTTTATAAAATTCAATAACAGTCAAACCAGCCCATGAATCGAATCGTTTTGTATTAAAACATAAATCTTTGATATAATATTCTTGTGCTTTTCTAATCAATAAAAATATTCATATCAGTACAAGTAAAGTCAACCATAAGTTGCCCCTATTTACTTTTTTGATGATTCATTAGTTACGGCATCTTTTGAGCCCATTTTAAGATAGTAATCAGCAAAAAGATAATATAAATCTTTTTCAAACAAACTAGAAATTATTCGAAATTTTTAAAAAAACAAAAAATCAAAAGAAAATAAACTTACGAATTATTTGATTTGAACTGTTTAGCAGATAGATGAATCAATTCGTCACTTTGTTTTCCTTGACTATTGATCGATGCTGCATCAGCTATATGAGATAACAAAATTTTTCGTCGTTGTTCACGTTCATCGTTCCATTCAATCATTGATTCAAATCGTTGAAAAAGACTTTCCGTCTAAACAAATAATACCACCTATTTCATCCTGCGATGTTTTTTCCATTTTCGTTACCTCATTCGTTATCGTACAAAGACGACCTTCATAACCAGGTAAATGTTTCGGCCGTAAAGCATAAAAAACTATACTTGCTTTATCTAATGTTAATTCAAGCTAGAAAAATATTTCAATCAATTTTAGAATTTTTTTATAGAAAAGATTAAATACCGATCGACAATTGTGATCATTTAAGTATTTCATTTTCGATTTACGTAGAACGAGACCATACAGACAGTAAATACATTGCTCGATTTCATCCATAAATTTTGATAATTTACTCTTTTGCTCATCGGACGTTTCCGATGATTCAGTACCATTAGTTGTATTAGAAAATAAACGTTTTCGAATATCAGGATGTTCAATTTGAATAAGTTCAATCAGAAAATATTCAAGTAAAGCGCCGGATTCAACAAGGCAATTTTCATTTCTATTATTTATTAAACAAAATAACGAATAATAGTTCAATTATATCGAACAATTAACTTACTTTCCAAATAATTCATGAACTGTTCGAACATATGTCATTAGAAATTGCTCATTCTTTTTCGGATCACGCCTAGTTAAGTAAAATACATATAGGAAAACTAAATAAAACGAAGTTAAACTATACGAACTTAATTGTCACACGATAAGCAAGAATCCATGGTTTAATAGATTTAAACGGCCATATATTATCTGATGCACTTCGTTTCATTATCGAACCAATTAAAGTTAAAGTTAGTTTTTCGATGGTTTTCAGCGATGCATCTGGCCATTGAGAATCTTCATCGAGAATCCTTAATAAATGATTTTCCGGCTATTTTTATCAAAATAATTTCAATATTCGGAGGTTTTATCAGTCTGAATGATGCTAATCAACAATCGAATCATCACAATACATTAGTTTATATTACACTCCTGTCAATTCTATATGCAGTCTGAATGAAGTATAGCTGAAAATGATAGGAATCCGACGAACGCATTTGGTGATCGGCTCCACCAGTGCACAAACTATTGCAATCCACATAGAGCATATAAGATAGCCTCAATACGACTTCAGAGAAATACACAAGCAGAGAGCTGCGGACTCGCGATTATTTGAGCCTAGGCCAGATTATATAATCTAGTTAACTTAAAGCTTTATTTTCAAGCATTTAGTTTCTTACTTAATGATCATATCAATGACTTGAATGAAAATCTGATCGAGTATTTTTCTAACATTGATATTTTCTTTTTCATTTAAATGCAGATTTTCCTTAAGAACATTGACAAGCGTTTCGTAACATTTAATTAATGATTTTTGTTGTAGATGTGTTTCTGTTTTTAAATTAGCATAGAATAATTTAATTTTTTTCTCTAATTTTTTTATTAACAATGCTAATTCATCGTTTTCTTCTGCAACAGCAATACGCGATAGAATATAGGTTAATTCTTGTGAAGATGATGAACTTGACGATTGTTCGGATGAAATTTCATTATTATTTTTCAATCGTAAATAAAGTTTTTCAATGGAGCCTTCAATTCAAATATAGTTTTATTCATAAACAAACAAAAAAAAATTTCCGATTTACTTTTAGAAATTGTTGTATGATTGAATAAATTCGGTAAAATAATCGTTATTGTATCTGGTAGTAAATGCTGTAATTGATATATACAAGCTAAAGCATCATCTTGAACATCAGATAGGAAATAGTAGAGTGATGATATCCATAGAACTGCGTTTAAAAAGCAAACGTTACGTTTTATTTGATAGATAAATGAAAATATTTACTTCGATAAAGTATCTCATTCACGTCGAATTGCTTTTGTTGAATAGAACTGTTTTTAAATAAATACAAAAAAAGTTGCAAACGGCCAAAGCAATAACCAAGTGATTTGTATTTAATTTTTAAACGAGCAAAACAACTGAATCTAAAGTAAAAGACACGATGCAAAAATGTATGTTTCAAAAGTTTAACTTTACCGTTCAATGGAGTCTTCAGATAGATCAGATTTTGATGATCCAACAGCATTTTCAACATAGCATAAACAAGCATGTAAATGACTTGATTCAAGTTCAGCTAAAGTAAATCTTAGATTTTTTTCAATACTTTTATCTATCAAGAGAAAACTACTTGTTGAATATTGCACATTATCAAGTAGGCAATCGAAAAGTTTCGTAAAAATTGTTCGAACTTCGGTCGACCTATAAAAGAAGATCAGATTCATTCAGGTGTTTTTTTATTCGATGTTTCAAACGTAAAACCATCAAAGATTTAAGCCGTGCTGTGTGAAATACAGAAGAAGATAAGCTTCTCAGTGGCAATAAACCGGTAAGCACCAAAATACTAATATAATGAAAATTTATTTTCCAAATAAAACTAACCATGATGTCGAAGAATGCTTTGTAAGCTCGTTAACACCATCACATATAAGATCCAGATAATGATATTGATATCCACCTTGAATTTTCTGTTCAATCGTTTGAATAAATGATTTATAATCAATTTGTAGCGATGGAAAATTTTCTTTTTGTACTTCAGACAATTGCGTCGAAGCTGTTTCTAAAAGAAATAAACTTATTAATTATTTTTTTTTATTGAATCAATACTCTTTACCATCATCATTATTTTCCGGCGAAGCAGCTGCCTCATCAACTTCATCGTCAGAACTAAATAGATAAAACAAAGTCGCTATCGAAATACAATCAGTTTAAATCAGAAGAAAAATATTCTGATTTAAATTTCTTTCTATCAGATAAAAGAACAGAATGGTGGCCGTATGGAATAATAACTGCTAGAGCGAAATATTAATTTTTCTATCATAGATTGAAATCTCGATCTACTGTCTTATTAGCAATCATAGAATGATTCAAAACAGGTCGCTAACGG
Organism: Rotaria magnacalcarata; assembly: GCA_900239745.1. NCBI lineage: Eukaryota > Metazoa > Rotifera > Eurotatoria > Philodinida > Philodinidae > Rotaria > Rotaria magnacalcarata. The sequence continues at coordinate 79,861 of OENM01000325.1, read as the reverse complement.
CTGCATGCGTTTTATTTGTAGAGTAGATTATCAGGTTATTCAATCTATTGAAAATTCTGCAGACACAATGTAGAGATTCTACGCAAAATCTTCTGATAGTCATCCTATTATATCTGATAAGGAAAAATCGTCTTCTACCAATTTGAACTTTCCTGCGGGATTTTAAAATAAAACTACAAACCTGTTTTCATTATTGGATAACATTCGTCGTAATTTATCGACTGTACTAACATTAGTATCGTCTGTTACTATACGAGTGCTCTAGAACATAGATATCAAATTGTTTACTATGAAGATAAATGCTTATTTCCAACTGACACTTCTTGCTGATCGTCGTTTTTCATAATCATCAATATTTAATGGTAAACTAGAACGTTTCTTTCTATGAGTAGTTGGTTGAGGCTGTTGTTCTGCGGAGACAACGGGTGGTTCCACGGTCGGCTCGTTTTTAGCTTTTTCAATAATAATCTGTGGTTTTGGTACAAAATTTTTAATATCAACTAATTTGCATAGTTTCTAAGAAAATAAAATAATAAAATAAATTTTATCTAAAAAAACTAATCCTACCGAATTATCACTATTAGATTCTCGTATTTTCTTTACTAAATATTGACCAAAATCTTGAAAACTAAAAAAGAAAATTCTATTTCCTAAAATGTAATCGTTTCTTTTCCATTCTTACTTCTCTATTGATAGATTTTCATCTAGAGTCTTTCTTTCTCTATAAATAGTTTTCTTCTTAAATAATTTCTCTTTGAATCTTCCAATATTTCTTTTTAATTCTTCAACTTTAACTAATAAATTTTCATCGTAATTGATATATTCGATTTCATTGGTAAACATTTTTTGAATTAAAATTTTCATTGATGGTTGACTTTTTTCTAGTAAAACTAAACATAATTGTCCAAAGTCATACATCGATTGATGAGTGGCAACATGATCATATCCAATACGAATATATTCAAGACATTCTATAAAATAATTTTACTATGTAGATTTTATTTACTTGGAAAAATAATTACTTGAGAAATTTCCCAGAGTGAAATAAAGACAAATTATTTGTTCGAGACATTTCCAATGAATATGTTCGTTACTAATTTCAATTGTCTAAGAGAAATGAAAAAAAAGGTAAAATCAATCAAAGGAGAATTTTTAGTGTTTCTTCGTGTATGAGCCGGAAGAGTTTATCAAGTATATGTACCGGTTTTTTTAAATTTCGCTGAAGGGAATTTTCAGATGACCTATTTTTACAGAAAAAAGAAATAGGTCAAAATTTTGTAGCCACTCGATTTTCATTCCCGTGGGATTCGCAGCTCAATCAAACAAACTTTAAATTACGGACTTGTTATAAATTACTTTTTCAAAGCATGTTTTCACTTGATAAATATTTCCTAATTCGAGATAACACATTCCCATTTCATAATAAATCGTTGATACTCGATTATTTATTGAATTAGCCTAAATATAATTCTCCTTTTCAAAAACACAATATTTCAAATGAATTTGATCAAACTTTTTCGAAATAGTCAATAGCTTTTTCATGTGAACCTAATTTTCGATACCAAATTCCGCATTCTGCTAATACAGTCCATTTAAGATTGATTCTTGATCGTTCATTCTCATGATTATGATTTACAATTGTTTTTTCAATACATTCAAGTTTTAAAATTCGTTCAAGCAATTGAATTTTATTTTGACCATTGATCGAATTATCATTTTTTACTTTTAGATAATCACCATAAATATCTTGTGCTTGCGTTACCTAAGTTATTTATTGAGAAATATTTTTATCAAACAAATACGAACAAATCATACTTGATCTTTATCATGTTCGATAGCATTGAAAAGATCATCAAGCTGAATTTCACCTCGACTAGCATCAATTATCATCGTTTCAGAAATATTCCAAAATGAAACATAAAATAGCTGATTGTCAATGAAAATACGATCACTGGTTATCGCGAACAACAAATAAACAATGTTCAAGATTTTCACATCTAGTGTCATCTATGTTTTTCTTTGACGCTTTTTTAAAGAAACAGAAAAGCAAAAGACTAAGCCAAAAAAGTCTAGAGAAGCTTATACACATCATATCAAAGTCTGACGTCAGTGTCCGATCGAACTATTCACACATTGACATATGCATTTTTTCTCAGTAGTTTACTTGTTCCGAAATTGTTTCAATCTAAATTCGAAATATGAGGGCAAATGAAACAGGAAAGATTGCGTGGTTGTTTTAGTTAATAAACACCTTCGCAACTGATAGGATTCCCATAATATTTGATATGAGTACAGTATTGCCGTAAGAATCGAAGTATAAAAGGAGCTGTTACTTGTCTTTCATCTTCACTCGAATTTATATTCAGTTCCCATTCCAAACATATAAAAAACAATGAACGCTGCTCTCGCCCTTATCTTCTTCGCTTGTGTTGCTGGCTCCATGGCCTCGGATGCTCGTGGTCAAATTGTTGATCAACTTCTCCAACAAGGACAAGTTATCGCTCAAAGCGTTATGAGCCTACTTCAACAACAACTCTTTGCCATCGCTCAACAAGCCATTGGTCAAGTTCAATCACTTATTGCTTCAATTGGCCGATTCGACATTGACTTCAACGCAATCTTGAACACCATCAAACCTTTGATCTCTGGACAAATCAACCAAGTTCTTGCTCAACTTCTTGGTAGTCTTCAAGGTCTTATTGGTGGTACGTAATAAACTTAGTTTATAAAATTNACTTATTTGAATCTATGATAATTAGGTCGTGCTTCATTTGACTTTGCTGCAATCTTCCAACAACTTCTCGAAGAAGTCAAACCAGCCATTATGGGCCTTGGTCAACATATCCTCAACCAAGGTTTATCCGCTGTTCTCGGTGGACTTAGTAGCTTAGGTCAATCACGTGCATTTAGCGATATATTTGCTTGTAAGTTGAAATTAATTGCATATCCGATGTAAAGACATTATATTTGTTTTAGCAATTTCATCCCAAGTCAGTGCTGCTGTTACCGCCGCTCAAGGTGCCGTCGCCGGTGCTCTTAACAACCTTGTTGCTATTGGTTCAGGTATTGTTGATGCCTCAAAACCACACTTCCAACAACTTCAAGAACAACTCATTGGTCATGGACTCAATGCTCTTGGTTCACTCTCAGAAACCATCAACAATCTTCATGGTTCAGTCACAGGTGGTCGATAAGATATTGCAGCTTCTTGTTTTTATGATGAAATAAATTATTTTGTTTGAAAAAAACAAAATCGAAACTAATTATTGTTCGACTTCTTCTTGTGCTTTCGCAAAAGAATCAATATTTCTTTGATTTCAACTAGTCTATTTGTTCTTTTTTCTATTCAAAGAAATTAGAGAACAATATACTAGCTCATGACAGATATTGAACAGCACAACAAGCTACATCCATAAACTGGATGGCTAGGGATTGAATTAACTGAAACAAGAAGAAACCATTGCAATTAATTAACTTTCTGAACACTAAATAATTGACATCGTTCTCCCAAAGTCTCCGTATGGGTGTATCCATAAGAAAATTATCTGTTCATAATATTCAATATTCTCCTGTATTTTGGAAAGTAATCAGACAGTGATGTTCTAGTCTTGAAAAAAATCTGTCTGCTTTTTTCATTTACCTTTGCGATAATCTCTGCTGCTTGTCCTAATCATTTATCGAACTTTAACACGGTAGATGGAGTTGATCATCGCGAATGCAATGAATCAGACTTCCAAAACTCATTAGTCCAATAGTATTGAAGAATATGTGTCAGCCAACAAGACATATGAATCAAACAAACCACCTGAAAAAGTACTACTAGATAAAACGTCGAATTTATGTTGACTTGCAAATGATAAATATTCAAAGCATTTTAAGTATTTATGAAAAACCGACGAATGAAGAAAATCATACACCCCTCCGATAATGGAAAAGATTTTTAAATTATTTATTTTATTTATTAATTACTGAAAGCGAATATCATCTATCGAATTCTTATGACGATACATATTGAGCACATATTTTATCTTAATCTATCTATTGATGGAAAATGATTTATGCTGTTAATTTATTTTAGATAAATTTTCAGAACAACAAAAATGTTCAATCTTAACTTTTCGGCTAAAATTAGAGAAGCTGAAGAACATGTAAAGCAAGGTGAAAAATATATGAAGACATCATTTCTTAAATGGAAACCAGATTTAGATTCAGCTATTGATGAATTTGATAAAGCATGTACTTGTTATCGTGTAGCTGAAAAATATGACCAATGCCGAGATCTATCAATACGAGTGGCTGAATTACAGATTCAAAAAGGTAATTTTCATTAACCTAGGGCATCTCTATTCTTTTCGATAGTAAAAATAATACTTTCACGATTCAGCTTGATCGATAGAATTTTCTTACAGAGAAATAAGAACATAATTCAATAGTTCATCAGATGATGACAATTGAATATTCATGTAATGAACGAAGAAAGTTTTTATTTTCTTAGAGATTAGCTCATTTTGTTGACAAGTTATTTTATTATAACCATGGTGAATACATAGTCTTTAGTTCACTATAAACAAGTCGCTGATATTTTCATGTGAATGTAGAAAAGTGCTTTAGATTCGCCCTCTCTTTCTCGCGAGGATCCTTTCTACTGATGTCAATGTTCATTTTACTTCTTTCTCTGTAAAACACAAATTCAGGATGTAGAATTTTTTAACATCGCTATTCGTATTTGATGAGAAACCTGCGTCTATGAATTTTAGGTACTCCATTTTTTGCTGCTAAATCCTACGAACAAGCAGCACAAATGACACAACAATTACAAGACCTGCCAACAGCTGCTAAATATTATGACCGAGCAGGACAATTATATGTTGAAGGAGGTAGAAATTCAGCTAATCCCAACGACGGAGATAAATTAATTCTAGCATTTTCTTTTAAGGTTATCGTGATTCGGGTGCAATTCTATATGAGCGTTGTGCACTACAATTTCAACAAATGGATCGTGCTATTACAATTGATTTCTATCTTAAATCTGCACGTTTAGCCGAACAAGAAGATAAAGCATATCAAGCTGCTGATCTATATGAAAAAGCTGCGATGCAGGCGATACGTATGAGTAATTTTCCGAAGACAAGCGAACTACTCGAAGAAGTAACAGAGATTCTTACGAAAATCGAACGATTTGATCGAATCAATCGAGTTATACTCTATAGAGTACTACTTAAATTATTCAATGAAGATAGTGTTGCTGGTCGAAATATTTTTAATCAAGCTTGTCAAAATTATCCAACATTTGATAATTGGGAAGAACGAGATCACATTGGATCATTACTCGATGCATTCGATCTGGATGATAAAGACTTAATTAGTCAACGTTGTCAAGTAATTTGACGTCTTTCTTTTTTTTAAATTCAAATTCTCTTTATAGAAACCTTTTTTCATGGCTATTGAACCGGAATTTGTTCGGTTAATGAAACGATGGATTCGTCCAACAACAGATACGCAATCATCAAATAATGCAGCTCAACAACGAACAACGAATTCTACTGCGCCATCGACCAGCAGCGGAACGAAACCAATACAATTAGATGATGACGATGATTTACGTTAATTGATAATATCTATATTTTCTTTTCGTTTTTTTCTGTATTTACACAACGCTTTGTTTATTTTTTATCAAGTTACTGCTGTTCACTATTGTTTCATGATTGATAATTGGTGCTTAATATTTTAATATTATAAACATGATGAAATATATGAAGCAAAACAAAAGAACTGGTCGAACAAGAAATCATTTATGTCGGTTCCAATGGAAATAATTTTTCTAAAATTAATAATTGTACAAACTTCGTTTATTAGTTTTGAATTCATTTTTTTAACAGCTATTGCATACGTGCCAAATACACTGACAGGCACGTATAATATTTTCTGAATGAAATTTAAATTTCCTTGAAAGATGAGTTTAACATGTTGTCAATTGATGGTTCGAGATAGAACCTAGAAGTTAATCTGCTACTTTTCTATTAAAAAAAATGCCATTTTTGTAGGAAATAAAATATAGGAGCAACGTACCCTCTACGAAAAATAGGTATAATACTCAACTCAGTTAAGATCTGTGGGACGAAAATACGAAATCATTCAAGTTTGAAACGGAGCTGTAAAGGTTTCGCTTAAAACCATAAAGAATTTGTCTTGAATCGTTTTTTGGTCCCACGAAGCTTCAGATGATTTCGTAGCTTCTGTGAAACTAAAAAGCGTTCGGTAGTGGACCTATGTTTCTTAGAGAATAATCGTGTGCACTATAGAATCATCAAGAATTTGAAAAAATAATGATTGAATGATCTAAATTTTATTGCTTTATTTCTCTCGCTAACAGCGCATTACGACAAAAGTTGAACATTACATTATAGTAAAATAGAATGCT
>OENM01000325.1:45282-64104 GCA_900239745.1 Rotaria magnacalcarata | reverse complement strand
CTAGTTACTATGGTCTGTAATGGTACCGTAAGCTAGTTACTATGGTCTGTAATGGTACCGTAAGCTAGTTACTATGGTCTGTAATGGACAAGCGTTGCTTTTTCATGTAGTCTGTAATTAAAAAAGGAAGAAATAGCAGCCTATAAAGTAACGAATAAATCCATGTTAGTGATGATTAAAATCACAAACTAACATAGACTTTCGATAGTGGAACGAATGTTCTCGTCGATTTTATCTGAAAATCGCCTTCTACTTGTGAGCCGAAAATATAATGATGCATACTAATATCATGATGTTTTTCATAAAACTTAACGAAAAAACAGTCAGTAGTGGGCAGTTCAAATTTCCTATTGGTTTATAGTAATTCTCTATTAAACTCCAATTGTAATAAGAATCATAGCACCTTGTTGGTCGTGCAGGATATTGAACAATAAGCCCCTCCGTCCCCACCACTACTGACCTCGTATGTAAGGGATTCATCTATCTACGCACGATATTTGCCTAACAACGTATCTATTCATCTGGATACCTATTCACCTACTTATTTATTGAACCACTAGAACGCTGCGATCCGTTTTATTCTGATCAATAATCACTGTTCTGAAATGGTCTCAAACTTTTTAAAGGCACTTAACAGAGCATCAGACCTGTCTACGATGTTGCATTTAACTTTATTCGACAGAGGTGAGATTTTTACTGGAGGTATCTAAGACAAAATCTCAGTGGTATATTTAAGCAATTCCAAAATCTTACTTTCTTGTTTTTTATTTAAAAATATATGTAATTCCCAGCTGAATTTCCTATTTTTCACTTGGACCACCACGTATGTATCCGATTTAAAATCAAGTGATATTTGCGAAAAAGGTTGAATCCACCTATGAGATCTTACCTTAGGTATCTCTAAAAAAACATTTCAGCCTAATTAAACAACGTAAGAGGAAGAATTGCAAGCAGACTCAGTGATTGTTTAACGGCCCTTTTAAAACCATGAAGACAAAATTTTAACGTATTTTCTTGAACAGGGTTTCCGTCATTTTCGATAATCTAACTATTAAAAACTTCGGCCAGATTGTTTGTGACCTCTGCAAAAACCAGAAGTGACCAAAAAAAGAAGGGTTCGGGATTCGTTGTAGAAGATTCAGTCGCTACTGACAAACCGTCTACAACGAATTCCAGACCATTTTTCTCAGAAACTACCCTTGAAGGGACACAATAGTTGACTGTTGCCAATAGTGAAAAAATATGTGGTGATATCAACTTGGAAACAATCGTGTATCTCGCGAAGACACCCATCTGGCAAAGTTTTCTAATAATGCAGCATTATGATGCATTATTTTGAATCTCATACAGTATATTGCATTATAATATATGAAATTCAAATTTGAATAATGCATTAAAATGCATGAAAAGATGACTCGACTGCAGGGGAAGAGGGTGTATATGTACAGGATGACCAGGATAGTATTGAGAAATTGTGACGATTTTAGATAGAAGACATGCCTGTGCTGATGGTATTACACTTTATTTAGCTGTTCAAATCATAAATCGCGTCGCTTATATATAAAGCACACGCTTAAATACTCAACCATTTGAGAGAACGAAGGAGAATGAGAAATATAAGATAAATATCAAGGACAGAAAGGTAAAGGTAATAGGTGTGATGAGAATCAATGGCACCATAAGGCCAAATATTATTATAGGTTCCACTCGAACGGGAGTGTTACACTCCCGGACGGAATTTAGACGCTCTCCGCATATAGTGTTACAGAAATAATCGACTTTTCCCAGCGGAAGTCGTCGGGATTTTTTTTGTTTTGTGTGATTTCATAATAATCACCATTCCGCCCGCTCTTAATCGGAAAAACGACACCTTCAAAGCCTGAGCTTTATATCACCCCTGAATACATTATAGATAACAGATTTCAATATATTATAGGCATTATTCACGACTAATACATTAAAAATTCTTTGAAAAAGATGAATACTGCAGCATAACGGTATCAATTCACATTATTCTTTCAGACGAGTAGAAGTATTCTGCCAGATGAGTAGAAGGAGAATGGCTATCGTATGTCAGTAAATGCAAAGCAAAATTGAAAATAATGAACGAGCGTTTGTTTGTCAGTAAACGATAATATTTCTCTGTTATTCCCTATCGTGGTCTGGTACAAACCCGAACCGGCTCGAGACCAGACAGGTCCTAAGATCTGATCTGCTAGAGTTTCAGAACCGGAACTATTCAGAAAAACATAATCCTAAAAGCTATCGTGATCTTTTTGACAAAAAATAAAAAAATGTACTAGTTAGAGGATTCAAACACGTTTTCAGAATGTGTCCAACGGGCACCTCATATCCCACATTGTGTTGCAAGTCACGACACATGTGCCACATTTTAACTTAGTATGATATGGCAAAATAATGCTATTATTCAGCGTTTCCTGAGCATATCACAATGCATTTAAATCAAATCCAAATTTAATTATATTTTAGTGATAGTGGTGCAGCCCGAATGCTAAACTCTAGTTTAGTTCCGACACAGAATGATGATTATTTTCTGACATTTTTGTGAATAAATTAAACGCGTTTATCCCATAACAGTATTTTAAGTAGAAAAGTCAGAAAATGTATATATTAATGTGTTTTCAACAGGAGCAAGTTTACACGAGTTTTGGTTTTCGAACACGTTCACACGTCTTGAAATGTTGCAGATTGGATGCGTTGACACACGCCCAGTCGCATAGTTCGTAGACATTCAAGGACGCTTTAGGAGTTTAAGCATGGATACATGGACGATAAAAATAATATCATTGAGCAATTCTAATTTCAATAAAAACAGATCATTTTTCGTATAGCATCTACTAATCAAGCCCTTAATTGTAAACTTATATTAGTTTGTATGATTCTGAACCGCTGCAAACAGAAATAACGAAAATAATATAATTATTATTGATTGAAAACTTAGAGAGATATTTGTGAAAAATATCCTGCTTAAAATATGTACGTATATCATGAAAAACTAATTAGCTATAGAAATATTCTTCGAATTCTTATTCTTGTGCATATGAGTTAATACAAAGTTGATATGTTTATCCAAATGAATTAAAGAAATCAATTTTTTTCAGCTGCTACGTTCTAAACCTAATACGATTACACAATAAAGTTTCCTCCAATTAAAATAAAGTTGCAACGAAGATATAGTAGGCCGAACTAATGGATGCATTTTCGCACAAACACAGCTTCTTATTTAAAGCATTTGTCTTTATTAATCAAAGTGTATAACTATATATTCAACTGCGTTCCAGAAAGCAATGCATCCAAACGTCGATCCGCAAATTCGACAGATTTGCAAAAATATTTAGTGAAAGCATTTTATCTAATGTGCCAATTAAATGAGAAAGAGACGTACCTTCAATTCGCTATTAAACGTGATCAGAGGCACAGAATGATATAAGTGTGTCTCAAAGCGTCTCAATCTAAAAACGCTTCGGAACGGCGAAGATTTGGAACATAGACGTGTCTAGCTACATCAAAAATGCGTTTCATGATTACATGAGAGCATGCATAAAGTATTATCATAACTCTGTGACGGTTTCGTCCCAGCGTACGTAGTCATACATCTCACTTCTTAGACAGTTCTTAGTAGAAGCAGTCAAATCTATAAATGAGGTATTTTCTTCCTAGAGATTGGTATAGAAGAAAAACACTCATACACCCACTATATTAAGATTCATTTGTATACTTTTATAACAAGTTCAAATAAAATACAGACTATAAAAAAGAATTGTTTCAAAAAAGAAAAAAAAATATATATATATAGTTCTCTTCGATCTATATCATCAACTCAATAATCCATGTATTTGAGAAACTCCACAACAATCATGATGTATTTCACAATATTCCTTAAACACTTCAGCTGGAACATTATCTTTGTATAATTGTAATGTTTGATAGCCAAACGCCCAATATGAAGGTTTTGTATTTCCATGTCCATGTCGATTGAATCCATCTCGATAAATATGTAAATTACGTTTCATATACTCTTCTTTGATTTTATTCCATTCATCTTGATAACCACAACTAACAAAGACTCTCTCATAATCACAAAGATTCGGTATAAATAAAACATTTCCATTATTCCAAACAGGTTCATCATTATTTTTATAATCACGTCCTAATAAAAATACTTTGATGATATCTAAACGTCGCGGAATTTTCTCATTAAAATCTAACAACTTATCTTTCAATTCAACAAATCCTAAACTTGAAGAGTTCGCAATTACTACTTGAGTTTTTCCACGTATTAATCCATCACGCATAAATTTAATAACTTCATTATGATCACGACTTGTGATAATCGATTGTACTAATTCAGCAATAAGTTCTGTACGTTCCGAACGTCCTTTTATTGCTAAATCAGTAGCATATTGATTTTCGTATCGTTTTCGTACATAATCTTGTAGCATTTTTTCTGCTGATTTTTCATCGACTAAATCAATCATTTTCATTTTTTCATTATCACCATCAACTCGACTTGCTTTACTCGTATATAGAAGAGCTTGAATCACATTATAGAATTTAAAGATTTTTATATCATAATTTATATTTATTCCTTCACTAATTGAGTTTTGATTCAAAACAGGAATATCTTTGATACTATCGACATTGTTATTAACGACAGCTGAAATATATTTCGGTAGTAAAGTAATATAATCAACATAGTAACATGTTTTTATTAATTCATCTAGATATGTTTCATCAATATGTATTTGATCATGAAATTGTATTTCATTTAATGACGGTTCATTTTCGAATAATGGTTTAACTGAAGTTTTATATTTATTTAAATCAAGTCCAATTAATTGATCGAGCATTTTTTGTGCGATTATATCTGAATCGTCACGATTTTTATATTGTTTTCGAATTGCTTGCCAAATTTCATAAGTATACAAAGCACGTAGAATTTTTGGTATTTGCTCAATTTTTTTCGAATCATTTTCACGATATAATTTTATAAATGGACTTATCATATTTGTCGTCCCGTTATTGGCAATATAGTACGATAGTCGATCATCTTGTTCTTTGATATACGGCATAACATGTTGAAAATAATTTCCGACAACTATTTCATAGGTTTTTATCAATTGATCAAATGTTTTCAGATATAATTCTGATTTATTTTCATTTAAATCTTCAACTAATTTCCAAACACCCGCACAAATAGTATAACCACCCGTCATAGGAACATCGGCTAATAGACGTCTCATACCAATCGAACACGTATATTCTAACAATGCAGAAGCATACTTTCGTAAAAATAGACCTATACGTTCATTTTCAATAATCGGAATGACATTCGTTATAGTTTTATTCGTTGCTGGTGTTTGTAAGGGTTGACCTTTTGATTGCATAAAAGCAGTTAACACATCAGATAGACTAACATAACAACCTAAATATAATTCATTGACCCGCCATGTCATCGGATCAGGAAATTCACCGATTGGACCAGAACAAGCCACTCCAACAATATTTACCATCCGTAAAATATCATTAGCATTAACATCATCTAACATTTCATCGGTAGCTAATTGACATACGGCACGGATTCCACCAAGTGTTGTATCTTGAGAAAAGAACGATACTAAATGATCATTATCATCAATGTCTTTCAATTCGTTAATATGTGCAGCCATTGTTCGAACTTCTTTACGAAGAATTTCATTAAAATCTAAACCTTGTGTAACAGCACGTCGAGCTAGACCACGAGCATTTTTCGATGTACTATCGACAGCACGTAAATAGTCAGCTTGTTGAGCAGAATTCAATTGGGATACTTTATCATCGTTAGCAATTTGTGACATTCGCATAACAAATGATTTCTTTCTACGATTAATAGAATTTTTCAAAAATTGTAAACGAGCACGTAAACTAGAATCGTTAAGTAGTACGTTAACATCTTTGTCATTATACAATAGGGAACTTTCGATATTTTGAAAATAATTCATAATATCATCAACTTCTTTTTTTGATTCAACTGTATTGACAATTTTGAGAATTTTCAATTGATTTATATAGTATTCAATTTTCGTTTTCAATAACTTTTCATAGGTATCAACAGTTAAACTTTCTTTCATGTGAATTTTAACATTCGTTTGTCCAACAGTTAAATTTCCTGTTGGCAATTTATTTAGCCAAAATAAATTCTCACCTGGAAATAATGATATTGTATCATGCATAGAAGTTTGCCATGGAGTACTTTTTAAAATAGCTTCGCCTGATTTCAGTATAGCATGTCGATTCAATGAATCACCAGAAAATAGACTAGCGATCGTAGAAGAAATTTCGATATTACTTAAACTTGTTCTCACGTCGAGTAAATTTACATTGGATACATTGTTCAATTGTAAGAGACTTGAAACAGCTCGAGTATCGGGTTGAGATGATGAAGTAAACAATCGAACAGCCTGTGAATTAATTATGAACTTATTTTTAATCAATGAAATTAATTGAGCTGCTGCTGTTTGTACTTGAGCTTGATCTTGTACTTCGCCATCAGATATTGTTAATAAGCGTAAAGCATGGCAATCTTTTGGTAGTTCATTTAGAATAAAATTAGTAAGCGTGGTAATACCAGACGCCATAAATGTTTGACCTTGACATTTTATACTAAAACCAACTAATTGTTGAATTGGAATCGTATATTTATTTGGAGTACTGTCAAAGGTAATTAGTGTAATCATTTCGTTCTTATCATAATTTAAAGATTTGAAAATATCAGGTAAAATTTGATTGACAAACCTCGGTACCGACGAACCCATAGAACCGGAACGATCGAGAATGACAATCGTATACACATTTGATTTTGATAGAAGATTTTCATTGACATTATTATCATTCGAGAGATTTAATGCAAGTTTTCCAATGAAACCATTTTCATTTGGATAGAGAAAAAGTTCCAAGTCAGAATTCATTGTTTTTTAACTGTGAAATGCTGATAATACTGAGTGATTGCTGTAGAATAAACAGTTCAAGGGAAGATGATGCAACGATGCTTTGTATTTTTAAATACAAACGTCATCGATCTTGCACAACATACCATCAATATGTTTTTGTTTTTTAACTAAGAAAAAAAATATCAGCCATGGCGTAATTTTTTGTCGTTCTTTTCTTTATATAGTGACGATGTTTATGGCTCATTCTTTCTTGACTCGATGAAATATAAAGCGAAAATAGTTTGTAGGGTTACAGTGAGGACAGATTTGATTGCATTAACGAATTTCAGCGCACGTCACATATAGCTATTTGGTCAAAATTTAAATTTTTTCAGCAAACATAACATATTATTCGAATAGCAATACTACAGCTATGTCCATTGCTGCTTTCGAATTATCTTAATCAACAAAATATGAATTATCACACGTGTTCGCTTTGATTCCTATCGACTTATTGAACTCGATGTAAACATTTCGAAGACATCAAACACGTCATTTTCAAAGTTTTTTTTCCAAGAAAAGCTACATTATATGCAAAATTTCACGAGGTTGTTCATAAACTGAGTACAATTAAGGCATACTTATTTTCGGATGAATCGAATAAACGTAAAAAAATCACATAAAAGTATTATCTCTGTAAATTATTGGATATAAATCATTATCAAAAGTGTTTCGTGCATTTAGCTGCTCTTTTTAGGAGAGTATGTGTAGTCCTTCATAGAAAAAATGATTCATCTGCCGTCGGATCCCTAATGTGCTGTTAAATGATAAAATCATATCTGTATGAATGAAAATAATGGAATACTATTTGGAAACCATAACATACTGCAACAAAATTCATACATAAATTAATGGGATAAGATCATTTTCTTTTATCATTCTGATAGAAAATAGATTGGTGTTGAGTATATTTTCAATGTCTAATGTCATCACAGAGATGCAATTGGATGATCACACTCTTGACTGATAGACAAACATTTTAGATCTGATTGATAGAGTTTTTTGACTTTGATAGATCAACGTTCATATATAGAAAATTTTACAAAAGCATTTTATTAATGAAAGCAGGGCATAGGCACAAAAATGTAATGTGGATATGAAAATTGAATAGGAAAATATAGGAGTAAACTCTTGCTTACAATCGGCACAATGTAAAACGCAAAAAAAAGATTCACACAATGCGTACTATATAGAATAGTTTAGTATTCGTTTGTGTTAGACAAACGCATGTACGTAGTTTATTTTAATTAATTTATGTTTGTATAATTTGCCATTATCTAATAGGACATACAAATTGAGTTGTGAATCCAAAGCGAGATCCATTGGTCTAGCAGTAAAGCTTAATATGATAGTGCCCATCGTTGAGTTGGCACCAGAGATGTCCATCGCGGCTGTAGATGTGCCGCTGCCGCAACGCAGTGAGTTAAAAAAAAAACGATCTTACCGCTGCCGCGACGCGACGCTCCGAGCCCTAAAAGGGTTGCGCCGCTGCCGCTCTCCACCAAAAACCAAGTTAACCGCTGCCGCGACGCGCCGCGACGCTAGGAAAACAAAAGTTGCCGCTGCCGCATCGTTAGAAATAGTGCAATCTAAAACAAATTATTTGTTCTCTAATAAAAACCAGCTTGTATAGCGTGCACTTGGTATGAACTAGTACATCAAATATCAGCATTTAACGAAATGGATAACACTCATGAGTTCATTAGACCTTCAATTGAATAAAAAACATACAGTGAGTAACCGAGAATACCCTAAAACTTGAAATATTAAATTAAATTAAATAGAAAACACTGTATGGATGAAATAGTGTATTCTTATTTCACTTGAATAAGTGATATTTTAGTCTAGAAAAAGCGAGAGATTATAGGAGCTTAGAGAAAGCAACTGACCATATGGAAATAATATTTCATATGTTTATAAGTAGCTTGAAAATCTTCGTCAACAAACTTGTGTGCTGTATATAAATCTTCAGCTCTGTTCAGCTGCAGTATGCGAAGAAAAACTTCGCCTATTGTGACTAGATATTGGTTATGCAGCGAAGCGATATTAATTAAAATATTTTTGAAATAAAATATTGGAATGGGGCGATTTTATGAGTTCTAAGTAAATATTTTGTTTATGATTAAACTGAGATTCACAACTGCATGGAAAAAAAATCATGTTCAAATTGATATACATCTTTATTATATTTCATATTTTGAAAACTAAATTGCAAATAAAAATATTTTACAAAAACAAACAATCATTTGTCCTTTAATCAATTTTTTGTATATTTCCTAATACTTTTCGAGCACTTCTTATAATATGTATGTTATCAAGCTGATCAGGTGATAGTCTCTGTCGTTTGTTGTTGAGAATAATACCACTGTAACTAAAAAGTCTTTCAGTTCCAGCAGACGTGGCCGGTATTGAATACAGTTTTCTTGCAAGACATTTCAACACAGGAAATTTTATAGAAGCTAATTCACTTGACCAAAAGTGAAGAGGATTATCTTTAACTATTACAATAAACAAATGCCGCGACATGTTTAAATATAAGAATCGAATAAAAAGTTGGACTAAATTTTTAATTGTACTACAAGTGGAAATAATCCAATTAATTATCTTTTTACTTCTTTGGAGATACGTCTGATATTTAAAATCCTTAAATCTAATAATAATTCGAGCACTTTCATGTGTATATTTACTTATATATATATATATATTACAAATAGGGTAAAATATAAATTCTTGAAAGTCTAGTAAAGTGCTCCTATGAAAAGTCCTTATCTAATTACATGACGCCAACATGTATATTTCTATTAGACAATTAGAATGTAATGAAAATATGCTGATCTATAAAGAAAATCTTTTTGATCTCAATCATAGTAAATAATCTAGTCGGATATTAGATTTTCTGGAAAAAAATTGAAATTTCATCCGCTGCCGCGACGCTCCGCGATGGTAAAAACCTAAAATTTACCGCTGCCGCGACGGTAAAGGAAAAAAAGTTGCCGCTACCACGCCGCTGACGCCACGGCGGCAGCGGCAGCGGCAGCAGTAGCACCACCATGGACATCTCTGGTTGGCACTGTACATGACTACTTGAATATTATTTTGATCAGCAACATACAAATTTCCAAAGGTATCTATTTTAATACCTCTCGGAGCCTGTAGAGTACTACCACAATTGACTTGCGTGCATGTTATACTCGGAGTAGCTGCACCAAATATCCACAGATATACAGCGTTACCAGTGTCGTCACTAATATAAATTTGATTCGATGCAAATAGGTTAAGTAGAAGAGCAGACAATTTCGAAGCGCACCGTCGAACCAAATGCTTATCATGAGCATTTGTATACATGTTTCCATTTTTGTCAAAACTAATATTATCTATATGATCTCCAGTGTTGTTAGTCACTGCAGTTCGACTGGCTCCACCGGTGACCCAGCTTTGAACAAATCCAAGCGTGTGACCACAGATATAAAATGTATCATTTCCTAGTAAAAAGGCACAAAATGCCTGTGGGATTGTACTAGATGCTGTATCAGCTAGAATTATGCCTGTTTGATTCCAAGTATAATTACCAGCACCTAAAGGGAAAACTCGTACTTCTTATCTTTGTCATAGACTAATGTGAATTAACTAAAACGAGCCGCAGGGTGTAGTAGTCGTGGTCGTCGTCGTCGTTGTTACAGTTGTTGCGGTTACTGAAATATTCCAGAGTGATTTGTCCGTTATGACCTAGTACAAATTATTACTTATCTGCGGTTGTAGCCGCCATAGTCTTTTTTGTATTACTGTTGAAAGATAAAAAAAGTTCATCATTTTGTCGGTTTGCTTCTTGTTCGTGAATTCTATTAGTTTTCTTTACTATATGATACTTAGACCTGCATATGGTTTGTCAATTTCAGTTTTATTGCAATGCATATTATCCAAGTTAATACATGTTCGATCTTAGTTTTTAGATTTGAATATTATATATCGGAAGACTAAGTGTTGGACCATGAAATTTTGATAAACATTCATACAATAACGATCAGAAAAATAACAGATCATTCATACTGAGTCGGTCACTAAATAGTTTTTTACTATAGGGAAATTGTTACTTGAAACAATTTTTTATGAAAAAAAGAAACATCATCTGGAATATATTTCATAGTAATTGTTTTTTGACAATGATTATCCAAATGAAACCATTTGAAAACATCCTCAAAAGGACTAATATAAAGTGAGATACACGATTGACGAAAACAAAAGTATAGTTCAAAATTTTCTTTAATATAATTTATATTATATGAACTAATTGACACGCTACGTATTGTTTAAAAGAAAGAATTTCCATTCATAATTGAAACTGAAACGAAAAAAGGAAAACTTTCAAAAGAATTCTTTTGCTTTATATAATTATCATTACTATCGAGAGAAAACGCTATAATTTTTTCTTCCATCCATATAATGTCGTTCAAGGTTTAACAAAAGTGCTATATGTTAAAATGATATCTTACACGAAATTAACATTCTGGGATTTACTTTTTCTCACTCGTAGCAGTACTAATGACATTTTAAGAAAGTCACCTTCCGTATGTAAGGCTATCAAGGGGGAAAGTGCAGGTTTGAAACCCCCAGCACCTCAGCACCTTTTCGGCACCTTCAGCACCCGCATCATCTTTTCTATAGTGAGATTTACTTCAGTCGTATCGAAATGAATCGGGAAAACTACCTTCATTTTCAATAGTAGAGGTGAATTTGTTTTTGAATTATTCACAGAATCTGAATGAGAATAATTTCAGAATAAAAAAACCAACAGGAAAAGAAAAAGTTCCCCTTCGAAAGTAACCGTATATCAAATTGCAAAATGATTTATCAAAAATTGTGATCCTTCTTTTATTAGTGTGAGAACTAACACTGAGCTCTGATTATTTTTCAGAAGTTTATTTTTCATTTTATCACCATTGCATTTGTACAGCGTCTGCTTTCTCTCAAGTATCAAAAAAAAAGCATTGTACGAAATGCCATACTCCTTGATAAAAAAAAAACTGTACATAATTTTATTAGCTTGAAAATCATTATTGAATTTTGATTATTTTCCGATTTTATTGTCTATTTCATGAAAAATCAATTTTTAACACCTGGAGTCTCCCTCAAGGGTCGAAAAATCTCTTTTGTTATGGTTTTAATATAGACAGTCATATTTCCATAAAGCTGAGCTTTCTGATTACAATTATTGTCTCAGTTTCGAATTTCATCGAATAATAAGAAAGATATGAAGCACTCTCTCACAGCCTTAAAAAACAGTTACTGACCTAAAGATTCATGAATATTCGATTTATACTGTTTGAAAATAGGTCCGTTCGATGCACAATGTTTTCCTCTATCAGAATATTTAAGAACAACTTAGATATTTAATCTTTTTTCTCTTGATAAATTACAAATACCACCCCGATTGGGTCATACAGTTACAAATACTGCTTTTCTCAGTCTTATTATGTGTAGTTTTTCGAGGTCTACCAGTAAGATTTTCTTACCGGATACGTAATTAAATGTGCTCTTTCTGATGAAAGAGTTTTCAACTTAAAATTCGATGTAATGGAAAGCGTTTTCGCTCCAATACTAGTGTTGGAATCGCATTTCTGTCATTGCTTGGCTGATACTTGATAGTTTCAAACAGAAGAATTCCTATGTGACTGAATATAAATATTATATATATTTTTAAGCACAAAATCTGAGTGGATCCAATTATTTCTATAACTTTTGTTTTCGGTCAGATTTTTACGTCTGGTCCCCTTCAGGATCATATGAAAACAAAATATTTTATTCAAAACAACTATTTTGATTGATTATTAATTGATCTACTTAATTTCAAACATCACTCCCAAAGTTTGGAAACTTTTAACATTGTCCACATGGCTTTTGGAGTAAGCTTTTTTGTTTTCGTTATCCATGACGGCGACCAGGAGTGAAAATCTGACCGAAAACAAATGTTGTAGAAATAATTAAATCGAAATACATTTTGTGCTTAAAACAAATATAATATTTAAATTCAGTCAAATGGGAATTAATCTGTTTGAACCTATCGAATATCGGTCACAAATGACAGAAATCCTGTTTCAAGAGTAGTATTGGAGCGAAAACGCTTCACATTACAACGAGTTTTAATTTGAAAACAGTTTTATTAGAAAGAGCACATTCAATTACGTATTCGGTAAGAAAATCTTTCTGGTAAACCTCGAAAAGCTACAGTTCATAAAATTGAGAATAGTATTATTTCTAACTGCATGACGCAATCGGGGCGGTATTTGTCTTTTATCGATAGAAAAATATTTGAATATCTATGACGTTCTTATATATTCTCAGAGAGAAAACATTTTGCATCGAACGAGTCTACTTTCAAACAGTGTAAAACGAATATTCATGTACCTGTGGACCAATGGCTGTCTTTTAAGTCTTTCAGAGAGTGCTTCAGATCTTTCTTAGTATCCAATGAATTTAAAAATCTAAGATGATATTTATGATCAGGAAACTTAACATTATCGAAATATAACTACTCGCACTAAGGTCAGAGCGAAAAGAGTTTTCGATCTTTGAGGAGTAGGCACCGCAGATGTTAAAAATTGATTATCCATAAAATATACAATAGACTCCTAGAAAATAATCAGAATTCAGTGATGACTCTCGAACTAATAAAATTAAGTGTAGGGTTTTAGTGAAGTCAGATTTCTAATTTGGTACACTTCTGCTTTGATTGTGGAATTAGTGTATTCAACGAGATTGCGGGAAAACAATGAGTTTAACAGAGAATTAAGCCATCCTGTCGTCTAATACTCCTTTATTTTTCTGTTGCTTTTCGACAACTATTAACGCCTTTAGCACCTTCAGCACCTGCTCAGTACCTTCGGCACTTTGTAGTTAATTTTGGTGCTTGGAGCCAGCACTTCCCCCTTGAGTTAACCTCACTTCAGTACGAAGAATTTTATTGTTGAAGGAAATATATAGTCACAAAAGCTGAACCACAGCGTTAACGATTAAAACGAAAAAAAGAGAAGCACCTAACTTAATGAACAAAAGAGGCTCAGAAAAGAAACAATAACGTAAAGAACACTTTGAAGAAGAGAAAAAAAACACAGAACTATACTTCTCAATCTTCCTAGATCTCCTAAATAATAATAAAAACGGTTTTTGAAAACTATATTAGATATATACTTGGAACGGAATTTCTACTATTTCTGACCAGAGTTAGTAGAAGAAAAACGATATTGAAAACTGAAGAAGACTTCAACATTAAACCAAATTATCTATGAGTCGCAAAATAGAGCAGAAAAAACGATTATTTTAAAGTATTTTAAGTGCTGGATTCAATTTGGTGAAATTTTTGTTTTTGCTATGACTCCCCATGTTGCAAATACCGGATCATTTTTTGCGGTAAACCGCGGTATTTATCCGTTCTGCGGTAATGGGAGCCGGTAACCGGACCGGTAAAACCGCGGTTAACCGCCGATTTTCATGCGGTTTTTATTACATGGGTCAGCGGTATTTGCGGCTTGGTGCTTGATTCCTTCATCATTAAATAGGTCCTATTATGGATTATGTAGCCTGGAAAAGTTTTCAACATTACATGCGTTTTGGACGTTTCTCCAGCTTGAACGATTTTTTTCTCAGCGCACATAATTTCAAGACACTTTTTAGTATGTTATATTTATTGGCCAAGCAGTTTCAACTTGAAACAGTGAAAGAAACATCAGTCGATGTAGAATTCTATGCTCTACATTTCGAAAAAACGTTTTCGTTCATGAATAGACTGTTGTTTTAAGATTT
Organism: Rotaria magnacalcarata; assembly: GCA_900239745.1. NCBI lineage: Eukaryota > Metazoa > Rotifera > Eurotatoria > Philodinida > Philodinidae > Rotaria > Rotaria magnacalcarata. The sequence continues at coordinate 49,318 of OENM01000325.1, read as the reverse complement.
CCATTGAAATTTTCTTTTTCTTAGTGGCAGCAAAGAATGTGACTGCAAAATGATTTACGTAATCACTCTCAATGCCTACTAGTGCATGACAAAGAGCGTGCAAACTGAACCAAATCGTTTATTTTTATGTGCAGACAATTCTTTAGCAGCAAGGAATTCTGACAATTTTCATTTCGGATAAGTGTTCGGCTATAGATTCTAACATTTTTGCTTTTACTAATTATCGCCTTATAAATTCCAAACATACACGAGGATCGTAGGAAATTAAATTCTCTACAAGGTGAAACTTTTTCCAACGTTCTAAGTTCGACCGTTCGAAAGTTATAAGGGAAATACGTTTGATCGATAGATGTTGCTTTTTTCTCATATAACTTATTATAATTTATATTAGTACACTGAAAGTATTCCGAACACACCAACTTTTGTGGTTGTCATAGAGAAGTACGGAAGGTCTCATCTTGTAGAACATTTAATTCTCTACGATTCTGGTGTATGTTTGAAAATTTTCAAACGGTTTCCAGTAAAAACAATGTTAAAATCTAAAACTGATGACTCTTCAGATATGAAAATTCTTAAAATTCCTTGCTGTTACAGAGATGTTTGCACATAAAAATACACGATTTGGTTCAGTTTTTCACGCTCATTCTCTCGTACTAGTTGACATTGAGAGTGATTGCATAAATCATTTTGCAATCGCATTCTTAGCTACCATCAAGAAAAACGAAGGTTTAAATACAGATTTTATAACAATAGTTTGTTGGTAGATGAAAATGCTTTTTCAAAATGTGCAGCATACAATTCTGCGTCAATTGATGTTGATTTCAATTTTTGGATCAAAATCACGGTCACAAAATGCGAAATAGTAAAAAGCGTGTTACAATTATGTCCTCTAGGAAAAATTGTTCTCCTCATAATTCATCCAAAAGGCACGTGATTTTGAAGCTTTTTCAGATGCATAGTTTTTAAAATGATGTGTCTAATGGTGAAGGAATCAGTCGCTAGTCATAAATACGACTGAGTTATAGCAAAAACGAAAATATGCTAGCATTAAATCCAGCACTCTACGTTAATATTATTTCGAAAGAAAGCAGGCGTGCGTTGAAATGTATTCTGTTTGGTAAAGTAATGAATTGGTATGATCTTCAGCTGAATATGTATTGGGGTCCTATGGCACGAGAATGTGGGTATGCGTTGTAATAGTTTATTTGATTTTTTGTAAAATTCTCATCCAATCAATTTGAGTTTGATAAAGCTGAAACGAACAGTAAATGCTTATAACTAGCGTTTCTCGCTACACTCGATGCCATTAGTGTGAGATAGTATTTCTTTGGGGGTGTTATATATGGTGAGACTCTATTCCAGTCATTTGTGGGACGCGAATTATACAGGCAAACCTACAGAATATAATTATATGGGTCACTGCCATGCAACATCCATATTTTTATTATCTGAATATATCTGAAGAGAAAAAACTGACTTATGTTTACATTTAAGATATAAGTCAATGTCTTGTTCCTTAAAAACATTTATTTATGACGGTAAAACTCAATACTGTAGTTCAATAATATCAAAAATTGATATATAAAGCATAATACTATTTATTATCCACATTGTTTCATAATACAGAGTTCGATGAATCAATTTTCGGAAAAGAAAATGGCAACGACAGATCAGGTATGATCATATATGACTAGACAAGATCTGCATTACACACTACTGTACGTTTCTTTTGCTTTGGAATCTTATTTGATCTGATTGGGTCTGACAAGAGTCACCCAATCGACTCATGTATGTTGTTTAAGCTTAGAATCTTGTAAGATTTATGTAAGTATCTTTCATTCTGTATCTGATGAAATCTTTAAAAACATGTAGTTATACGATACGATCTGATATTATCATAAGATCAGATAGAAAAGCTGTTAGCGCAATTAGGGGTGGCACTTTAACTTTAACTATTTTCTTGAAGTATTTTAAAATTAAAGTGCCACCCCTAAGCGCAATCCCTCTGAGATTAAAAATGTGAAACACGACATAATCACTGCAGAAAATCACATGTAGAAGGTGTGTTCAAGGGAATTCTTTGTTGATTTGGTAAGACAGCTCGTTTGGCGCTACCAGTGATGATCTATGCTAGGCCGTAATAGCGTCTCTGATGGGCTGTGCCATGTTTGAAGCTTGTCTGTCACGTTGTGATGGTCTCTGAAGATTTTGTTTAACAGTCTGTGATGGGCACTTAATTCATATGGTACTAATTAGACAAATAATTAAAGCGCATATTACGATAGGTAGTCATTTCTGAAGACCATCTGTCACGGTCTGTGATGGCTAATTAAGCAATTGCATAGTAATTAATTAATTAACTAAGCAATTGAGTCGTCGGCTACGGTTTCCAACGGTCCCTTAACCTCTCGGCAACGGTCTGTGATGGGTGGGGCGGGGATGAGTGCAAACTTTCTACCATAAACACTTCAACACTCCTTTCAGGTCGTGTTTCACAAAATCTTGTATGTGCAAAATCGTACAAAGCCTTGTACGATCTGTTGTCAGATTTTTTTGACCTGGGTATAGATAAAAAACCAAAACCCTAGCTAAAAAGAAAATTATTGTTCTAAAACGACCTCCAAATATACTTTTGAACAAGATGAATATTTATCCTTATAGAGTCATCTCTCTTAATGACAGCTACTGGTTGATTAAATGTAACTTCATCATTTTTGCAATCTATATACACCGAGATTTCATAGATAGAGACAGCCAGTACTTTTATAAATTTGATATGCACTTCTTGTTAGCTTTTGCTTACAGCACATCTGTTTATCATGTATGAAACGAAAACAGAAAGAACAATGATAAAGAACTAAAAAAATAGAATACCTAAGAGAAAAAACTATCGTAAAAAACTAACTGGCAAATACCGGAAGCTCATGAAATTGATACACACATATGCAATGAGTAGCTTCAAAGTCGAGTGTTTTCTGAACTCTATTCAATGTAAAGGACGACGAAGGAAATATGACTCTAACTAACGAGTCAAGAGACATTTACTAGGAAATATTTTTCAAACTGAATGCGTTGCAATCCATTCTTATTGGTAACTTCGTTTTAGACATACTCGTATGTCGAGAATTAACGACTTTCGAAAGGTTTCATGATAACAATCAATGAAACGAAGAGTTTAGTGAAGCACATAATTACTAATTTCTAATTATGAACAATCATTTATTTTTCTTCGAAAACCCCATTATGTTACTAATCGCTGTTATTACATGTCTACTGTTAAGATATAAGTGAGTCATCTAGGAAAGGTCGACGATAGTACATTGTAGAAATGGAGTCAGCTTGTCTAGTGGATGGTGAATTTTGAAAAATGCCTTGTTTATAGTCAAATTTATGTGATAAATATCTCTTTTAGATTCCCATCTTGAAACGTCTGATAATCGTCTACTACTTAGACCACTGGGGTCGAATTCTATTAGGGGACTCATAGAACCTCATGAGGAAGTCAGATGAGATGCCAGTGTAATATATGTGTAGTGAGGGCACGAGTAGCCGCATATACTATGTGAATGTTTTCATTGATCTTTTCTTTATTTACAACCACTCTCTGTATCAATTAAAAACAAAAAATCACATTAAAATAGTTTGACACAAGAAAAACAATGAGAGAAATTTCAATTTTCACAGAATATAGGAATAAACAACAATAGTGTATTACATGAAAGATGCTTGCAAAAGAACTAGATCATTTTGGTGCATCTGCACCTTTATATGCTAGCTAATCGTAATGTCTTGAGTCTAACTATTTTTGCCAATAACAAATCATATACCATATCCATACTCAGCGAACTATATAAATCGTGTTTTTCATCGATTGAATGAGTTGTCCTTCAAAGAAATTAATATAAAAAATGAAAATAATGTCGACCATTTTTCTTTCACTTTGTACTTAAATGTTAATGAGGTGCATCGCTTCTCAACTATTCTTAATGGTCCGTAATTATTAATTTTTCTTCCTCTCCTTGAATGAAATACAACT
>OENM01000325.1:11135-40196 GCA_900239745.1 Rotaria magnacalcarata | reverse complement strand
TTTTGTCAAAAAAAATGAAACTAGTTTCAAGCGATTTCAGATATTAAGGTCATTTTTTTTATTTTGAAGCTTCAAGTGCAAGTAAAATCTTGTCCGATCAGATTTTTTTATATTTGTTCCTGAACTTAGAAAAGTCGGATTCAATATCAACAGGTGGCCATTTTTAGCCAAATTTTGACCTCTATTCGAGTAAAATACTTGCAAAACACGAACTAAAGCAAATTTTTAAATTCTGTTCTGACAACGGATTCTCCTGGTAGCCATAATTCATATGTAAATAAGTCATATTTTCGGCTCAGTTCAATATATAAAACTGAAATTTTTATCACGACTGTTTCTAATGAAGACCAGTCATCCCTGAAAATTTCAGCTCAAACGGACCTTTCTAAGTGACAACTCAGATCTGAAGTGGGGGGGGGGGCTTAAATATTTATTAAGACAAATAATTCCTCATTGTTTCTGATGGTTATTGGGCGAAAGTGAATCCGCAGGTCATAACAGTCAACATACGTGGGGGAAATTTCATTTTCACTTGATATTTTCATGTTGATAAACGAAAATTTGGTGGGAACTTACCACCGCTCATTTTCTTGTTTTATGAATCAAAATAAACATTCTTTTTTAAAATTTATTATCAGATTAGAGAGAACAACAAAAAGTAATCAGAAATTTCATGCTACCACGATCGTTGTTGTTGTTGCTCCACGTGCACCGTCTAATTCAAATGCTCAACTAGTATCTATTGATGACCCTCGAGTCAACTCTTCGCACGCAGCTTTGAGAGATTCCAACGCTTTTGTGAGCTGATCAACTCGAGAAGTCAATCGTTGATTTTGATTGATTAATATGGACATTTTCACCTTTTTTGCTTTGTCCTTCTCTTTGGCTTTTTGTCGAGCCTTCTGCACTGCTCTATTGTTGTCCAATCGTCGAATACGATATTCTTCCGAATATTTAATTACTTTCCTGTTACCGAATCGAGTCCAAGTTTCTATAGTAGCAGAGCTGGCTTTAGGATCTCTTCGATTGCATTGATCTTGCTCGAAATCGTTCGAATTTGATTCTGTCGTTTTATCAGATGCAAATACCAAGGGAAGAGTTGAGTTTGTATTGCTTGTATTTAAAATAGTAGTTCTATTTTCTGGCATTAGTACAGAATTGGTAGGTTGATCAAATGGATCGCAGCCAGAAGTTAGCAATTCTTGAATTGAATCTAAGATATATGAGTCCATAGATGAGTCAGTTAAGTTGTTTTTATCAAAGAAATCATGCTCGTCAAAAATATTCGAATCCCATAGTAAATGATCCGCAGATAGATCAATACTGGGTTCGATTTCTGTCATGCGCGACATCTGCGAGGAAAGTAGATTTGTAGGTAATGTACTGGCCAATGAAACGTCGCAGTTGAGGATCTAAAGGAAACAGTACAATATAAATGTATATTTAACGATGTTTTATAGTGACAAAATTTATTTTCTAGAGTGACGAAAGATATCATTGGTTATTTATATCATGTTTAACTATAGTTACCGGATCGATTTTTGTGAAAGTCTTCTCTGAATTTATCATTGATTGATTTTGAAACATTTCTTCTGAGTTCAAAGAATAGCATGACAAGTGTGTAGAATAATCGAGATTGTTTGAAGTTGGATCGGTAGTGAATTTGCTTTCCAAAGGTTTACGTTTGCCGAACAGACCGAAAGTCAATTTGAATATACGATTGTGTGTGTAAATGTAGGTTTGCAATTTGTCGAATGAAAGCTAGATGGTTAAGGTTGAGAATGACGTATAGGTTATTACAAAATTCTTTTTTTTCTTATGAAAAATCCCTGTATTTTTCTCTTTCGTTCTGTCACTTCCCTGACGTATTCGTTACGTAATAACACCGACTGGGGAAAAAAGCTGTTGCATGCAAAAATATTTTCTGTCTTTTTACTTCTATGAGGATATGTGTTTGAAAGATTATTATATGTTATCAGGCACATCGCTGGCGACAATGACTTGGGCACTAGTACATATCGTCACACGGCACTTCGTCGCAGAAAAATTCTTTTCGTTCTGTTCGTCCCTATCTATTTGTCGCCTCTCTATTCATGAATTATCTTTTTGTGTATAACCAATGGAAATAACATCAAATAAATGAAAAATTGGAAGAGATGTGTACAATAGTAATAGATAATTAATTGTGCTAAGACATATGATTATAATTGGGTAAAAGGATCAATAAAAAATATTATTTTAATGTACAGTGCTAAAGCCAATGAAGACTAATTAGATTTGTCGCTCGCTTCATGAATTTCGGTGTAATCTAAACTAAAAATAACACTGATACGACATTCTTCATTATGGGACGAAGTCAAATAAAAAATACATTTCATTTCTCAATTTCAACTTTCACTGCGCACTACTTTTCCAGCAAAATGTCTCAAATAGAAAATCTGTTTTCTATAAAAGAAAAGGCAATCATGCTTCAAGAAGGTTACATCTATACTGAAAAACGTACAATAACGACGAAATTTATTCTTCGATCTCAGAATCGAGATTGTAAAGCTAAGATCGTTTTGAACATCAATCAATTAATTGAAATAAAAATCATTTATCAATGAAGCTCGTTGTTATGCCAATTTATCACTAAACGCATTTCTCTCACCACCAATATCACACTCTCATGCTACAAACCCGATCGTATTCCAATTATCTAATTAAAAACTAATATTAAAATTCGAGCGGTCGATTCCCTCCACTCATCTCAACTAGATCAATTCTTAAAAATATAGCAGTCAACATTACTCTTTAGTAGTGGCGTAACCAGGGTAAGGCATGGTTGGGCGCAGTCCAATCACCGGGACTGTGCGCCCTATCACCGGCCGTTTAAAAAAAATGATCATTTTTATAATGCTAGACACAATAAAAAATTGCACGATTGCATTCCCTCCGACCTCTTTTTTAGTTGATGCTAAATCTTTTTTGCATTACAAATGAAAACTAATTTCTCTTCACTATACAATGAAATTTAAGTTCTGAAGCAGATGTTGAAAAGTGTAAAGTTAAACAGTAATAATCTCTATGCTGAACCATTTTCTAAGAAGATAATAATTTAGAAAATCATTTTTAAATGTACATAAAAACGGACAAAAATTCAGGAAAAGTGGGTGTGTTTGTATGACAATCGGGATTCTAATTGTGAGCTGAAAACGGCCATTTTCCGCTCCTCCTTGTGCGTTTAAACGCGTTTTCAGCCAAAACACGTGAAAAAGCATTGCAAAAAGACAAAAAGTGGTGATTTTTTTCGTACTTCAGAATCCTATTTATGATCCCGTCGCAGATAACGACTATGAAAAAACGACCACTTCTTGTCTTTTTCTAGTGCACGTACTGTACATGCATTTACAAGCCTTTGTGACTGAAAACGTGTATAAACGCACAAGAAGAGTGAAGAATGGTCATTTTTCGCTTAAAAAGGATCGCACAAAATATAATGTCGAATATTTGGTAGAGTGATTTACACATTTTAGAGGTAGAACACGATTTCAACTTTAATTTCGAAAACAAATGGAGAATTTTGCTGACTTCCCCAAAAATAGTAAATTCTTCTACAGTAAAACTTTGCGAATCATAATGTGTGATTCTTTATTTCTTGTTAATAAGCAAACGAAACATCATTGAAAAAACCGTTTTTCAAGTTGAATACATTATTATATTCTTATTCTATGAATAGAAAGTTATTCATCACCAAACATAACTTTTTGGAAAAACGTTAGGGCTCAGTCCAGTCACCCGATAAATCCTGGTTACGCCACTACTCTTTAGCTCATTTTTTTGCTTTAGTTGTTTTTTTTGTTTAGATTATTTTTTTCTCAATCTATTTCTCATTATGTTGTGTGTTTATTATGCACAAAATACACAGGAATTAACTCATAAATTTTCCATTGGTTATATACAAAAAAATTAATTCATTAAGAGAGATGCGACAAGTAGATAGGGACGAACAGAACGAAAAGAATTTTTCTGCGACGAACCGTTCTTAGACGAAGTGATTGCGACGAAGTGAACGCGACGAAGTAAATGGTCACCATGGCTTGATTATCTCAGATGAATTTATATTACCAATAATATAAGATTCACTTCTTTATTTCTTGTTCTTGAGAAAAACAAATTGATGATATAAAAATCTTTTTTTTTTGTAATATATCGTTATCAAAGGCAGAGCCTGAAACTTATGAAATGATAAAATGTTTATTTCGAATTTTATTTTATTGATTTGTAATGGTTGCTATGAGTAAATATTGCAAATTTTGACTTCGCTTGTTCAGTTTTACCACATCAAATTTCATTTCTACAACTAAAATTCATTTCTTTTAATTGACTCGAGATTTTGAGTAATATCTGTTTGCTAGTTGATTGTGTAGGTAGCTGTGATGATAAATTTGGTGCAGTGCTATTTTCGTGCGCCCTTACTTATTTGATGACTATGATTCCTAATTAACTGGTGATAAAACCCGAGCACCTCCATTGTCAGGGATCTCCTAACCTAAATATTCATCAAAATCATTATCATCAGACATTTCAATTCATCTAAAAAATCATCAAACAACATGTTATTATTTTGTTTTCATCTTTTTAATTATTTAAATAGCCTCGTTAGATGATAAATCATAAGTGTCAAGAAAAAAAAACTTAAATAGTATTACAAGTGGAAGATTCATTAAAAGATTTATCATCAGTTCAATGGCGCACGAAATACAGCGGAAAACGTTTATGGCTTCATTATCAATGACTTGAACGCGATTTAATCAATTATTCATCACATAAACTTCGTGAAACCCATCACGTTTGTTCTCATTGTGTACCTAAATCATGACTTAAATTTCTCTCTGAAAAAAGAATCGTTATTGAACCTTATATGTTTTACTATGATTTACTTATTTGTGACTTTACTAAAGAATATGTCGTTTTATGGTATGATTTTAGCGAGTATTTTATTTTTGCTGCTGTTGTTATAGCTTTTGTTAAAAAGTAAATTTCCATAAATATTTCTTTTAGTAAAAAGAATTCTTTTTTTAGAATTATCCGAAAAGTTGAGAATGTATTCTGAGGTTGACTTCAAGAAGTTGATCGATATAGTTCAATTACTAATAATTCAAAAGCAATGTCTGAAATATTTTACATGCTTATCAACAATCTTTAGAGCGTGCAAAAAATATTGGATTATTATCCGAAGTATGAAAAGAAATTAATAATATGTAACTTGAAGGTACTTGTCGATAAAGGATGAATCAAATGTATGAAGTTGTTAAATGTCGACTAGATTATCAAGTTACACTACAAAATGCATGAAAAGATTTTGAAAGAAGGAATATAATTAATTCGATTGCAACTGAAGTTAAAAAAGCTTGTTAGTGCAGCTCCTTTGAGCTGAAGTGTGGAGCTCACATATATCCTCTAGATTTGAGAATACATTCTATTCCGCAATGTTGAACATTCCGGAACCAGTTCCGCTCACGGAACCAATTCCATCTAATTCCCGGAATTCCGTTTATCACTTCCAACACAATTCCGGAATCACTGCCGACCAATTCCATCTAATTCCAGGAATTCCGTTTATCCCTTCCGATTCAATTCCGGAATTACACAGAATTCCTACGGATTCCGTCTAATTCACAACGGTTCCGGAATTCAGTGCATCCACACTGACATCCACACCCACGCTTATGGCAGCACCCACACTGACACCCACACTTATCGCAACACCCACATTTACACCCACACCATGCAATTCCGGTACGGAATTCCGGCCCGGAATCCGATCATCACGAAATGGGTAAGACAAGATAGAATAGTGATACAAGTTGTAATTCCGGAATTCCTAGGAATTCCCAGTGACTCCGCTTTCACCTAATTCCGGAATCGGACAGTGTTCATATTTGACCTAATCCGGAATCGGCGGAACTGGTTCCGAAATGTTCAACATTGCGGAATAGGATGACTGCACCTAGATTTAATAAGCTAATGCAAAATAGCTCAAGTGAAAAATCTACTTTATTTTTTAAAATCTAGTATAATTGGAGCATAACCTATTTACCTATGTCTACAATGTGGAGTTGCTTGCCGATGTCTAATAACAGTTGCTGGGTGTGTGGTACTAAGATTTGCAATGGTAGCCCTACCTGGTTGTGATGCTCTGTAGTGGTGGCCTAAGTTGGTTGTTAATGTGTGTGCTTAGGAGGAGGAGGAGGAGGAGGCGAGGAGTCGTAAAAGTCTCGCTTTTAAACTTATTTGAGTTCCATATTTTAGCACCAAATGGGCTGCGCTAGCTAGCTTTACAGTTCAAACCGATAACGAGAAAATAGGACTTCATCATTTGTGCTACGAGATCACTTGAGTATAAGTGAAAGAGAAAGCATTATGTAGAATTTCTAGATTGATTGTATTTATTGTGTCAAAAATGAGTTACAACATGGAACTAATTGAAAACATCTAATTTGAATAAAAAATCACGCGAAAACTATTGACAACAATCATATGAATTGTATTGTGCACAGTTATTGTCACTTCTTTACTCCTCCAGTGCATACTTGTCTTAATGTGGGTAGTGGATTCGTCATCTGAATTGATGCGATCGTTGGCACTACTTGCTCACTCCTTCGACCACATTTCATCACTTGTATGAGTTCTTGACGAAAAAGAGTACTTGCCAAACAGTGTAAATAGAAATTTATCGTATAGTTGATGCTAACAACAACTGTGAATATGGAAAACAGTTCTAACTGTTGTGATTGTGTCATTAGGGAAGGAAGTATAGTTGGCTGTAAGATATTGTACAAGCTCACAGGTAGATTAGTGATCAAAAATAATATTATAGTCGTAAGCATAATTAACAAGATTTGTTTGTCAAGATAGGCACGACGAGTAAGAGCACGCGTCTCACCTCGAGTAGCGGATTGTTTAGCCAAACGTCGAAATGTATCAAGAGAAAAGATGAGTAGAAGAATAACAGGAAGAAAAGTTTGAATGCATGAAAAGAAAATAGGCCAAATATGACGAAAAAATTGAAAATAAGCAGGATCAGCCATGTTGGCACCACATACTGTCATGATACCTGCTGGTAATCGTCCGAATAGTTGAGGTACAACAAAATGACTATTCAAACCAATAGCAACCATCAGTATGCCTGTTGTAGCCACGAGTGCATTTCTTCGTGTACAAACTTTTTTTGATCTGAACGGAAATCGTACGCGGGTCCATCGATCAACCGCAATGGTCACGAGTAACCATGCATTACAAAACATGAATGTTGATTGAACAAATGTGCGAAGACGACATGTAGTCGACGGGTCTGCCGATGTATCCGGTTCTTTCAAGCCAATATTAATAAAATTATAGATACTGACCAAAAGGTAGATGGAATCAGAAAACGTGAGTGCAACGAATAAACAACTAGTCGACACACGACGAAGAGTAGGTCGAAGAAAGATGAGAAAACTGTTCGTATGACCAAAAATTCCAACAATGTAGAGGAGAGCATAGCCATAAAGTGCAATATTACTTTCCAAGGGAGTTAAAGCTGGAGCCCCTGGCGGATGTGGAGGTCCACCCATACCGCCTGGTAGTAGCAGTGGTGGCAGCGACCCAGTATTATTCATTGTTGTATCGTTGCTTCCGGTTGAAAATTAAAGATGAGAGAAAGATCAATTGAATAAATGTTAGTAATGAGAAGTGTCGCACGCTCATTTTATAGTAGAAGTTGTCTGCTTCTGAAATATTTCTCCCGAAGGGTAAACAACATATTGCGTTTTTCTCTCCCGTTCTTTTCCGCATTAGATCATTTGTCAACAATACGATCCCTTTGATCTCAAGCACTAATTGAAAAACGTATCACACTGTAAATTAGACATAAATTCTAATTTTTAGAAAAATAGAAAAATCAGATAATCTATTACCGCTATAAGACATTGTTTAGTTTTCTAGATCTATCGCATAAGAGACATCTTACACTCTAAAAAGGTCGGTTTATTACCGAAACTGTACTCAGAATAAGAATCTTTGGGGATTTGTACCAATTTTCAGAACCTAAAAAGATTTAGCAGATAAAGATCCGAGCTCTTTTAGGTTCTGTAAAACAGTACGAAATCACAAATGTTCTTATCCTGGGTACCAATTCGGTAATAAACCGATCCTTTTTTAGAGCGTAGAAGCAAAGATATTTTTAAAACATTTTCTCTTTTTTTCGTAAATAAGACGTTATTCTAACTGCATCATTTTCATATTTTTAATTAAAGTTGATAATTTAAGACGAGAATTCGTCTCTGTATCAATACGATTTACTTTGTTATTAGACACCTTTTATAACTTTTTTCTTTAATTAATTCTTTAAGATATATCTGTCCTCCTTCGTGTTATCCCTTCTGTTTCTTAAATAATGTTTTCCCTATTCATTATTATCTTCTAATGAAAAGTTTGCTGAAATAGTTTCTTGTTACAATAATCCATTACGAAGCATTTTTTACTTGCTTCATTAATATATATTATATATTATATATTTTGTCTTTCTATTAAAAGCATAATTTTTTTCTATATTTAAAATGATGAGAACATGGAGACACACGTACATTCATCGATTAGATTCAACCTAAAACTAGTTCTTTTCCTTATACAATGAAATTATTAATGTACATTTTTTTCGTCTGCGTGCAAAATAAATTCTCTTTCTTTTGCAAATTATGGAAACATAGGAACATGTAATCATTGATTAGATTCAACTGAAAAATAAATATTTCTTTTTGTCTAGTGAGTGAATATTTCCATTGATTTTTTTTCTGCGAAGACTACAGACCTTTGCTATATTTTTCTAGTGGTGAGGACATGGGGACGTTGAATCATTGGTTAAATTTTTGTTTGAAGCTTTTTTAAATATGAATTAAAATGATCAAGTAGTGGGTAAAAGGGCGTTTTCAAAAGAAAGATTTGATATAGCTTATAATTATTAGTTGCGCATTACTTTACACCTAGCATCAATAAATACAGATTAAGTTAAGAAAAAAAGTTATAAACTTCTTTACTAATCAAATCCTATTGAACAGCTGAAACATAAAAATCAAAATTCGAAAATATTATCAAAATGGTTTAATAAATTATTGGCGAATAACCAATTACGCTATGACCTTCAGCTGTCATAACAGTAGCAAGGCAACAAAGATTAATTTTAATATGACTCATACAAGGAAAATAAAAGAGTATTCGAAAAACATATTCATCAAGCAAAAAATGGTTTGCTCCATATTTTATTAGTAAAACGAAAAAAAATAGATTCATTAATTTTCTATTCGTAAGCAAAAATTTTTAAATTAAAACAATTCTTGGTTCTCTTTTTTTCGCTTTTTATGATTTAATATATTTTGTTCATTTCAATCTCAACTGAAATTCTCATGTCAACTGTGACATGTGTGAACAATGAATAGCAATAAATATTATCAATGCACCTTGTAATTATGAAATGCCTCTATCACTAATTTCTGTTTCCATCAACGCCAGGCGAGGTCATATTGAAAGAAAAATTATACTTGCTTACGATTTTGAATTTGATTCCTCAATTAAAAGAATAACATAAGAATTTATTTATATACGATAACACTAACTTGCGGTTTTGGATTTGATATTGAACAAAAAGATTAAGAACAATAATTCTAATAAAAAAATTTAATTTACCTGCGATTTTCAATTTTCTTTTGTATCCAACCAAAAGACTGAAAAAAAAACAAATAAGTATATATAAAAAGCAATGCTTGCATTTACTCAGATCGCTTCGAAAAATCTAAATTAAAAGCGGTTGATTCACAAAAATACCCAGGTCGAAGAGTACGGACCGGTTCCCACAGGAAAACACCGGAAATCAACGGAACGTGGAAGCAGTATTCCCGCCGGAAATTTTTCGGACTTTTTTCCGGCGAATTCCTGTTCTTTCCGACAGGAACTGGCCGGAAGTCATCCGGAAAATGTCCGAAAATTTTCCGGCCGGAATACTGCTTCCACGTTCCGTTGATTTCCGGTGTTTTCCTGTGGGAACCGGAGGTTTTTCCGGCTCTTTCCTGCAGGTTCCTGCAGTATCCGGTGGCCGGAACGATCGACCTGGGTAATTATTACATACAATTTTTTAACTTGCTGATGAAATTCTTCAAGATTTATGAATAAATACTTACGTTTATTATAGAAACCTAACCTACATAAAAAGAAGTTTCATTTTGTTCTTCAGACTGATCTTGCTAATGGAGAATGACAATCTTTTTATGTGAGATTACAATCTATTGCAACATAAAGAGATCCCAGGTCGAACAGTTCGGTCTGAAAACGGCAGGTTCTGGTTAGTTCCGATGATTTTGTGGAAGCAGCATTCCGGTTGGAAAATTTCCAGTGATTTCCGATCAATTCCTGCCGAAAAGCACCGCAACTTCCCGTGTTTTTCTGCAGGATATGGCGACTTTCCCGCATATTCCCTGGAGTATCCTACGGGATCTGGTGGCCAGAATGTTCGATTCGGGCGAACTAAAGTTATTCTGTTTTTCACTAATCTTTGTTGCTATTGTAAAATTTCCTATCTAACCATAAAAATACTTGATGAATAGTGTCATCAACCAGAAAAGTCAACATCATTTTGATATATATGTATAATGTGCCTGATTTTAATTTTTTAACCAAAAAATAATATTTTATGGAAGAGTACAATAATGAACTCTTCACCATAGAATAAGAAACCCTTCACCGTAGACTAATAAACATTTCATCGTAGATTCATAAACCCTTCTCTTTAACTTCTGGTGCAATAAACCCTTTAAGTGTTTATGAAACATTATTCTTTAGTACTAGGGTTCAGTATTCTACGATTCTTTTTACAGTGCATGCAAATAATTCAGTCGCAATTCTAAACGAGCATGATGGAAACAAACAGTTTCTCCAGTGGTTTACAATGATTATCGAGAGCATCAGTAGAACTGAAAAGATACAGGATTGAAGGACAATTAGTATCTAATCAGATAAAATTAAACCATCAGATTTCGACTTTTCAAATGCCATGAACAATGGGCTATATGTTTTTGTTAAATTTACTAAGCTAACGCTTTTAACAGATATATCCAGCATAAGCAACGATGATGAACATTGATTTTTGAGCATCTCATTATTAGATGCTAATGAATAAGGTAACAATATATCAGTATAATGATATTTACTATCTTTTAATAGATATATTGTTCTATCATGATAATATATTTTTCACAAACCATTTTTTTCAGTATCTATAGTGGTTTGGGAATTTTTTGTAAAATTCAAAAGAAAACCCAAACTAATGCTCTAATACATACGCAAGAATAGTTCTTTCGAAACTCACATCCTCAAAATTCTAAAGGACGTTTCATTATGGATTATTTCTTCTTTTTTTATTCAATGATGTAAGGAAAACTCTTTCAGAAATACACTACACTCGTTTTTTTAAGATGTTGAGGTTGGTATCTGTATATAAAGAAAAGGGAAGTACAGTTTGATATGCTCTTTTAAATGATGCAGAATTTTCAATTAGCAAGATAGATGGTTTTGATTTTCGCTTGTTGAATACTTCTCGAAAAATTTCATGCAACAAAAGTGTCCGAACTACTCTAAAATCTCGCTTTTCCCAATAGTTTTCTATTACATCGAAGATTAAAAGAATCTGTCAAAAACATGAATACGATGATCGTCTTGTAAATATTTTTATTCGGATCAAATCGTCAAATTTAATAACTGAAAAGAAACAGAACAGAAATCATTACAAATATACTAAAAAGATTTAAAAAAAAACGAACGAGAAACTTGTTTTCTAATTTAAAGCGTTTATTTTCTTAATTTGTTTTTGTGAAATAATTTACTATTATATATTTTGCACAACACAGAAAGAAAATTCTTTATCCTTATTCAAACAAAAACGCAGCATGTTATTTACTATGAAAATTTCTACCAGAAATCTACACGCACAGCCTCAAAAATTATTTTTGACATCATGATCTTCAAATCTGTTAAGATTTGTTTATGTCGCTACCAGCTTCTGCCACTTTATTTTTCTCATCTTGACAGTCGAAAATGGCAGCAGTGTCACTCTGTTGAGTAAGAACGGCATAGCTTGTTTTTTCGTCCGAATAAAAAAAACACACGGAACAACAAAGAAATAAGTAAATCTTTAATAAAAATAACCACTCTTGGATTATATTTTTACTTCTGTGTTAACGATGATGTTATAGATACACGTATTCTCAAATCAATTATTATGCTTCAATTGTTGCAAATAACTGTTTTGAATTGCGGATTCGAATTATAGATATTTATTTTCAACGTTGAGATTGTACAGAAAAATTCTTATTTTATCCAATGAAAAATACAATTGAAGCCGTTGTTCTTTACTTGATAATATTTCAAAGTGAGTGATAGCTATTATTACTGTGACTTCAGCTTAATTTATATGAATATTTTCAATAGCAATACAAATATACGAATGTCTTCATTGCTACGCTTGTAATGGCAAAGATGAATGCGGTATTTCATTTTCATCCAATTCAAGTACTATTGAACGAGTCGAATCTAAAGGAGATGACTTCTTGGATGTGTGCACAGTAATTAACTTTAATCAGAAGCAAATTATATTTTACTATTGAATTGCGTATCATATTTCATTCAGATATCTGTAAATTCAGAAGGTATTACAACTCGTGGCTTAATACTTTCACCCATGTGCCGCAGTTCAGCAAATCAATTTTGCTGTAAAGAAGATTGGTGCAATTCTTTACCTGCACCACCACTACCTGCACTAACTTCTCGCACATGTAGAATCGATCGTTGTTTGGGAACCAATAATAAATGCGATGGTATTTCCAATATTGCTACTCTTAGTAGTGCTACTGAATCTTGTACAGTAAGTCAAAAAATAGCCCATTTGTCACACTTACTCGTCATTTAGAAAAGCTTTTGTTCATTGCATATCTATTCTTGTTATAAATTAAAAACAAATGAATTACTTGGTAGGGAACATTGGTAGAATCAGAACAACCAGTAATGATGACATACAAAAAGAAATGTGCACCTGGTCAATATGCTGCCACCCAAGATGGATCTTCTACCTTAGCGCAGTATTTCTGTTGCAATTCTCCTGAATGTAATCAACAACGTGTGCCCTCTAAAGTGGCTATTCAATGTTACACATGTGATTCACGAGTCACTGGTTTGGCCGGTTGCAGCACATTGAACTTGTCGAGTCCGCATGTTTACGAATCTGGTTCATCCGATTCTACCGAAGCTTGTGCGGTAAGGATTTTTTAAAACGGGAAAAATGTGATATTCAAGAATAATACTATTTTAAGACTGTAATTGGTTTCAAAGGAATAGATTCATTCACTAATGTCACTTATCCGGCTTTCTTCATACGAACATTCATTCAGCATTGTAATAATCAGTCATTGGGCAATATTTCATATGGTGGTGCTACTTTCCAAGGCCGTATCAATTGTTGTTGGAAAAACCATTGTAATATAGAAAGTAAGTGTTTACATTGATCTGTGAAATTCAAATTACTTTTTATTAGCACGATAGAGAACTTTTTCCTATGTGACTTGATCTGATTTTCGAATTCGATTCTTGCAGTTTCTTTTTTGAAAAACGATCGTAAGAACAATTATAATGTAGTCATAAAATTAGAAACGTTGCTTGCTCTAAACATAAATGGATCGCTGTGTCTAGCTAAATTATTTCTCTGAATCTAAACTACTAAGAGTTTTCTCATATAAATATATTGTCTATTAGATCAAACTTCTTTAATTCATGGTCATTAGTTTTTGCCAATAGTGCATTTATTTTGACCTGTTTAATAGCATTATTTTTCTTTTATATTTGTAGATTTGGATGTAACTATAAGTCTGTCGGTAGCAACAGAAGGACTACCATCGAAAATCATTGGAAATGATCTTCGTAGGATCTCCATCATTAGAATTGCAATTTTCGTGGGATTTGCCTTTCTAATATCAGCTGTATTCATTGTTTATCAATTCAGACGTAAAATATCTCAGTATATGTATCGACCTCTTCTGTCGGACGCCCCACTGCCTAGTACAGAGCCTGCTGAGTAAGTGTAGCGTACTAGTTGTAAAGATAATCATATTCTATCCACTAATCATTTGCTTGCCATTTCATCTTGCAGAGTATGTGCTTTTATTATGTAAGAGATTGTCATAATAAAAATATTCATAACTTTATTTAACCCCTACAATATTATATTCAATAAAAAATTTGATTTTTCATACATTTAATTATGATTTTAAGACTCGAATGGAATGTCAAGATGTCAGCATGATCATTTCCATTGTAGAAAGCGTTGAAATTGATTCAACTAAAGGGATTGTATGTCGAAGAAGATAAATTCACATTCTTTATTGTTTATTTCTAACCAGTTTTCTATGAAAATAATATTCATGAACACATGAGATATGCAATGAATGTCAATCGTACGCGAACATTGTATAGCTTTCTTCGTTGAAGCTCTTATCATAACATGTCTATCATAACTACTATGTTATCATCAGTTCTACAGCAATTGCATATTCATTATTTGGTTATGAGTACAATTTGACTCGCAAATTCTTTATTAAACTGTCATCTTACAATGTAATATAACTGTTCATTTAATTTCACCAATATTTAAACGCTACGTTACAAATGTACATTGTAACATGATCAACCCTGAAATTCGTCATTTGCCCATTGCTCTTTTTAATAGGATCATTGGTGACTATCATCTACCGTAATCGTGTTTTAAATTATTATCAAAATATCCTTGATACATAGTACCGTTTAGTAATGCACCAGTACCAGTATCCTGGGTACTGGTAACACTGGCAAACCAGTAGATCAGTATAATACTGGTACTGGTGTATTCCTAGAATTGACCAGGAAAACAATCGAATTTCTGAAGCTTGTACATCTGGCCTGTTCGCTCGAAACTATTTCCATTTTGCGGGACGTTTAGCTAAGAAGATGTGGAATCTACATGAATGGAATGATAGTAAACCGATCAATGTATGTACTACACCTTGTACAGGCAATATCAAGGGTCATTTTCAAAATGGGAATGAAATTGAGATGAATGTTTTCTCTGTCTTTCGAAAGCAACCAATATTATTGAACAAGGTACAAAATTGAGCAGACAATATGCGATGCAATCGGCCATAGAAGACTTCATTGATCAAGCTACATCAAACCTGAAGATCTCCAATGCTAACTAAAATCTAGTATATCTCTATTGAGTCAAGCTCATCTTGCATATAGAATTTTCTATTTAATAATGTAGCATCAAAGCAGCCTACAATATATTTTGATATAATCGCCGGATAATTGTGTGCAAAGACATTAGGATATTTTGTATTTTCATTGTTCATCTAATTTCATACAATATGAGTTGATCTCATTTGGAGAGTAACTGATAAATTTGGAAATCTCTAATGAAGACAACTTCGGTTTCGTGTTTTTTTTTTATGTAACTACGCATCGCAATTATATGTTATTGCTTTGTTTGCCAACTAAAATTGTTGTCAAGAATCAATTTTCATTTTTGTATCTCTTGGAATAGAAAACCTTTAATAACACTTCGTGGTATTCAATCATCAAATGTGCATAATTCATCAAGATTTCTCTTTTTTTTTAGGGAAACACTTAGTTGAGATAGAAAAAAAGGCTTCAACAACTGCAATCGTCGTTTTTGTACTCGCAAATGTTCAAATGAATTGGACGACATTGAGAAAGTTTTCAATTTGTGACGACGTTTTTGTTTAGTGTTTCTAACGCGATTTCATTTTTCATTTTTTGCTCCATAAACTTTTGAAAGATGTTCAAAATTTTCCTCTCTTTTTCTGGATATTTGTTCACGTACTCTTGTGTTTTCATATCACGAAATTCTTTCATGATAGACAAATCGCCATCTAACTGCTTACGTTTTTCTATTTCCTGTTCCGACATCACGCTTGGACCGAGTAAAGGAAAATTTGCCCATACATTGCGTCCAATTTTTTTGATAAAGAAGAAATTACGACGCTTAGAGATTAGTTGCTCATTTCCTTGAGAAATTTCGGTTGATGGAATACCAAATATACGATCGGCGAGATATAACTGTTTAACTGGAATGTTTCCGTATGGACTTGATGCTGTTCTTGAGTGGTCACTCATGCTAAATGTCAAAGATCCTATCGTACTAAATGGTTTATACTTTTTAAAGTATCGTCGCATAAATTCTTCTTTGTTTTTATTCATATCTTCAGGTAACGGGAAAATAGCATCATTGATATCACCTGTTAACGTGAATGGTGGTATATTTTGTTTAAATACATTCGGTGCTTTGTTCAGCCAGCGATGAAATAGTAAGAGTGATGCTTCAACATGTTGTATAGCTTCGGTAGTTCCATGTTCTGGTATCATTTTTAGAAACAGAGAGAAGCTGCATTACTAGTCAATATTTTACGAAAAATGGATTTTTCTCACCTTCATCGGGCATGTACTCATTTGACATGTCATCTCGATCCGTTTCTGGTTCCTTTAATATATCTTTTAATTTTTCAATACACATTTTCATGTCGTCATCAGCTATTTTCCCTAACTTCATTAGTTTTTTAACTCTTTTATTATACAAGTGCTTTCGTTGTTGTTCTGTTTGTTGTCGTATTTGTTGTAATTCATCAGACGTGTTTACTGCCGATTGTAACAACGAGATATAACCAGGTTTCGTGATTTTTAACTAGGTAATAGCCCGATGGTGTTACTCGTTCAAAACAAAAAAACAATTCTTACCATTTCTAACATTAATTTATCGTATTCTAAATTGAAATAACTATCGGATCCATACAAATAATAACAAAGTTTTCCAATCATATACTCATGCAACCAACCACTAACCGATCCATTAAAGTATTGAATTTTCGTTAAAATAACTTTAGCATCTGCTCCAGTAACAACACTCGCGATTGCTTCTTCATTTTCTTGTGAATGATGACTAAGACATATGATAATACAATCACATTTGTTAATTGAAGCCATTGCCGTTGAAGTGTCTATCATCAATACGGAGAAACCATCATCAATAAGACGATCTGCTACACGTTGACATCGAGCTTGGTCATTTGCATTATGAACTAACATGATATTGTAACATGTGATATTTACTGCTGCTCGAGGAGTGGAGGGATTGAGTCGTAATGCTGTTTGTATTTGTAACTTTTGTTTTTGCAATGTATCTAGCAACTGAAAACAAAAATGGCAAAGTAATTGAACTATTGAAAAAACAGCAGAGTTTATAGATAACCTACTCTGTACTTGTCTCTAACTTCTTGAATACGTTCAGGTGGTCCACACAATTCTATCACTTGCCTATTACTATTATCTGGTATTATTGATAGAACACATCGTTCTTTACAATAAAAATAATATGTATTAATTAAATGTTGATTCCATTGTTTAAAGGCACTATCGTCATTGTTGAATTCTAATTTTGATTTAGTCATCAATCGTTTGAGATAACTTTGTATTTTGTTCTGACATTTTTTTAATGCTTTACCACTAGAACTTAAAAGCGTGATTTGCAGAGCTAGAAAAAATGAAATCAAATGAAGGTTTAATATAGACAATGTCTCCATGTGATTAGTTACTTATTGTGGGAAATGAAAATTCTAGGAAACCTTGCATTTTTTCTATTTCCGTTGCAAACATATCAAATAATTCTTTTTGATCATAGAAAAATACGAATGATACATTAACAGTTGATGATCGCTCGATTTGATGTTTCGTTTCTTCAACTATAGCGTTCGCAATAATATCTTCTTTATCGTATAAATCAGGAAGCGCAAAAGCTACAGATTCAGCTTTTAGTTGAGTAATAGCATATTGAATTGATTTTGCAATGAAGCATTGTGCTGATCGCCGGAAAGTATTATCGTCCCTGCTAATGGGTGGTGTCCAATTTGAGAATAAAATACTTTTGCATAATAACTGTTTTGACTGTGCTTCAATAAATTTTACGCTTGATTTCTGTTGGTTGGGTTGATATGTCAATGTGTTTACATTTAAACCAGCTTGTTCAATGATTCTTTCGCGCAAGCCATTCGATGTTGATGGTACCACAATGACATCCGCCTGAAGATATTTTACGTTAAAAAAGTCTCAAAAACGATGCGCTACGAGCCAACTGTACTGCTGGCGATTCTCAAAAAATTCATAGATTCCTAGGTTGATAAGTAAGTTCGGTTTCTGATAGAAAAATTTTCAGATTTTTGTCAAGTAGATTTTCTAAAGCCCGGAATTATCGATCTTGAAAGAATGATCCAATTTACCTTTTCTTTGGCGATATCTCCAATAGAAATACTGATTGATCCCTTACTCAATTGAACTTTTCTGATCACATCAGTGGATAAACCAAATAAATTTGATTGTTCAAGTAGAAATTTCGATGAAGTTTTCTCGATAGTTTTCGAATCTGTTGCTTTTGGTACGATATATACTCTAGAGTTGTTTGTTGCGAACTCATGTCGATGGATATGACATTGATTGCGATGCGAAATATATTGTAGACGTTCGGTTTCTCTTTCAGCAATGGCTTGAAATATTTCAGTTGTCTGAAATTTCACGGTTTTCATGTTTGAAAATAAATCGTTGATTTGCGTGACGACTTCATCTTTAACATAGACCGGAGCTATAAACTCGTTAGATTTGATTTGTAAACTAACACCGTCTGAGTGATAGTTTCTTTCGATTTCTTTCACTGGTATTGAACATAATTGGATTAGGTAATCAATCTTTAAAAATTAATAAAATCAATTTTTATCGACTGTGTTGATGTTCAAATACTTTCTGATTACCTGCATCGGATTAAGTTGTAAACTGAAAGTATTTAGTTGATACCGATTGAAAAACTCTTGGTACTGTTGTTCGAATTCTCGAACGGTTTTATGATAACCGAATATTCTCAGTTGTTGTCGCCTTTTTTGTTTGATAAACTTTGTAACATGATCATCAGGCATATCAATCAGACGAATCGATACCATGCCTTCAGCAAGATTGTTTTCTTGTATCTTATTTTGAAAATCTTTTGAAAAATTGATTGTTTGCTCGGAATGAAACGGTACGATTAATGTCACTTCTAATGTATTGTTCTTAATAGTTTCATTAATAGTATGCATATAAAAAGGTATTTTATATTTAAAATAATGAATAACACATGTCTTGCTATTCTTTAATTCGATTAGAACGAATTCCTTTTTGTGATTCAGAATATTTTGAATAATATCAACTGCACATCGATGATATGCTAGAAACGATTGTACTAAAATAAAAAATAAGTATCTCATTTTGACAGAGAATTTCTAATTCAATTAGGAATAGGATAAATAAATCAGAGTTTATATAAAATGTCATGCGATAAAATTAAAACAAGACATAAAGAATACGAAAACTTTTCTTACTTTTATCATTAGCACATATTATTTCTTTTTGAATTGATAGGAACATATTATCTAGTTCATTTCTACACGATTGAACACGTTCAACAAATTCGCCTGAGATTTGAATCGTATAAGTATTTTCTTCTTCATCATCGTCTGGTTTTTTGATCACGATTAGTACAGCAAATATCTTCTCGAAATACGTTTTTAACTTAGAACAGAATTTATGGTTGCTCAAAAATTTCATTTGAATAGGATTATCAACTAGATAGTCTTCTGTGATAACCATAGATTGAGATTTCTCAGCTGATTTGTGGTTTTTAGTTATTATATCTAGAATAGTAATAAAATGATATAGGGGGTGTGGGTTTAGGTTTGGTTTTAGGTGACAAGTAGGGTATATATATANTATGTTAGCGGCCAATGTTGGATTACGTTCAATCTGAAATTCCACATTGAACGTATAATAAGTCAGGCCAATGTCAAATTGAAGAATTAGAATACGTCCAATCTCAGATTCGCCTGAAAATAGTAGGGGTGCAACGGTGACGGTGGAACGGTTTTTGATCGTCACCATTGTATCCCTAGAAAATAGTAGGCGAATCTTAGATTGGCCTAGTTCAATGTATAATTAAAAATAGCATACGCCCAATCTAAGATTCGCCTAGACCAATATCACATAAAAAACTAAGTATACTATATTCAGTATGGAGGCATCATGTTTGTCTATGTAATTTGTCAAATAAAAAGTGGAGCTGGAAAAAATCAATAAAATAAAGTTATTGTTTATATTAAAAACAGCAGTGTCATTATTCCAAGATTCTAGAATTTTCATAGAATTCTGAAATCATTCGAATTAATCAGAATATTCGAATTTTAGAATTATCAGAATTTCAGAGTAGTTAACTAGTCTGAAGTATGAAATTTTAGCGTTTGAGAGAGCTATAGTTCTCGTGTTTGGGAATAATGAGAATTTCAAAATAAGTATAAATTTTAAGAGTATGAAATTATTAAGAATACAACATTGTACTGGACTTGCTGATTGTGGTATTTTATAAGCATATATCGTGGGAATTTGTAGAGCTGCAATATTAAAAAAACCGTACTATTTGATTTAGTGTGATGTACAAGTTATTATTCATGCATACAGTTGTAAAACAATAAATTCTCAATGTGTGTTTTATGCCATATATTATGCGAATTTACATGAATAGTAGAGTCTTTTAATATTACAGGTCTACAAATTCCCACAATATATGCTTATAAAATACCACAATCAGCAAGTCCAGTACAATGTTGTATTCTTAATAATTTCATACTCTTAAAATTTATACTTATTTTGAAATTCTCATTATTCCCAAACACGAGAACTACAGCTCTCTCAAACGCTAAAATTCCATACTTCAGGCTAGTTAACTACTCTGAAATTCGGATAATTCTTATTATTTCGATAATTCTAATAATTCCAAAATTCTAATCGTTCTAAATTTCTCATTATTCTACAATTCGAATATTCTGATTAATTCGAATGATTTCAGAATTCTATGAAAATTCTAGAATCTTGGAATAATGACAGGGCTCATTAAAAACAAAGAATTAAATCACAAATTGTTCACATTCGTCGTTTGTATCAGAAAATTTAGTTAATTCAATACAAATAAATGAATTAAAAGAAATATCTTTTATAACTGCTTCAAGACTATTTGTTCGTGGTGGTATTAATGGAGTTACTTGTTCATGTCAAGGTGGTTGTAAGACACAACAATATCCATGTCGAAAAAAAAATACCTTGTTCGACGAAATGCCACAAAAACGGCGTTCGTCGTGTGAGTTTAGAATTAGATGATAAAATATGAAATATATTAATAGTTTCTTAAAACTTTATATGTCTTTCTCTACTATTTGTTTATAACTAGGCTTTGTTTTTTTCCTCAAAATAAAATTCCATTCACTATGATTCTCACTTTTTTGTTAGATTATACTGAGTTTCTTATGTGAGATTGATCTAGGCGAATCTTAGATTGGACGTAATCCAACATTGACCACTAACATATACATTCTGGTGCCTTATTTTTCGTGTTTGCACGTACCTATGTTGAACACAGCCGTGTAGTTTCTATGGTTTAGATAGATCTAATTATTAGTATCGATTTCATGTGGTAAGGAAACATTGGTGAGTAAAGATGGGGCCAGCGAGTCTGTAGACCGACGTATTATAATGACTGTGGGTGTTTGGTTTAGAATAGAACAGCAAATGTGCATATGTCCGGAGAAGTGGTCACGCTTCTTGCTCAATCGAAACGTGAGATAGTTCTTCAAACGAATGAAGTTGATTGAGCTACTTAGTTTGTGTGTTTCATAGATTCCCAGAGTTCAGAGTTCTGTGATTCGCTATTCCTTTTATCTTGTTTAATCATAGTTTGAGCTGTGAAATCTTCAAGGATTCAGAAGTCACAGAATTCAGTCACGTCTCTGAGACATATAGTTTTGTAGAACTACAGTCATGTTTTTTTATAAAATAATTCATACTTACGATAGACATCTTTTAGGCTGTCGTAGCCATGACAAAAAACCCAATAATAATACGCAAAATATCCCTGTCTGTCAGTTTCTATTACATTTTTAGAATAAGTACCTCTAGTTAAGAAAGAATTCTTTTCTGTCACAACGAAAAGAAGTTGGCAAGAATATTTTAAATGAATTTTCATTGCTTCGAGTTTTGAGCAGCAATATTTACTTAAGTGCGAGTATAGTTATATGAGTTACTTAGCATTTTTATTTCTTTCTCTTGCCTTGTATTTTAACACAACTGCATCTGGGAGCACAATATTTTTTGTTTATACTTTTGTCGGCGAAAACGATGCTCACGGTAGGCTACCAAGCACTCATGTAGGCACATGCAGAAAAACAAGAACGCAATTCAGTGACACAAATCATTGCACTATGAGCTTGATTTTATTTTAAAAAAGTTATAATTTTCAACGTCTTCTCAAACTAGTGCAGCATTCTTCGCTACTCATTCTACGTTGTGTTGATTGAATTCTTTTTGAAATCGCATGAGGATTTGAATCAAATTCATTTAGGTCCTGATCGAATTAACTGCGAGGCATATGCATATGCATCTATAAACTTTTCGTCTTCGAGTAAACAACCACGCTGATTTTTATGTAGTAAGTGGATTTGTGATATACGCTCTGTTATAGTTAATTACTAAAATTTCGTTTTGAAAAGTATGAACAGATAGCTATTTGGATGTTTATCTCATGATTAATATTTTCAAAGAAACTCTCACGTGTTTACAACTTAGTGCGAGCACATTTTTGAAAAGATCAAGCATTAAATATTTTTCGACTTACAATAATATACTTGATGAAAATTTCTTCATTTTTTCTATTGTTGGAAGTCATAAAAATGAACACGAGCGAATAAACCCCATCATATCTACAATTAACTTGATAAGAAAATAAAAGTTTCGGTATACTACTATTTGAATCATTTTAAACGATCTCTAATATGAACGACTAATTATAATACCATCTTCTTGATTCAAAAAGAAAATCAATCATTTTCTATTACAACAAACAGTTCAGAGAATAGAAGAAAATATATGAAGTATGGAATAAAATGCGTTCATGCATTATTCTCTCTCTCTGAGAAGACTTCTTATTGATTGATCGCCGCGATATTTACTTTACAGCATCGTTGTGTTATAAGGAAGTAGTGTGAAATAGAAATTCATGTCAAAGAAAATAACAACGAACATTTTAAAAACATTCAATTAGCAACCTCGATAAAAATTAAGTGAAGATGTTACAAGAATCAATCGATAGAGAATTATGAAAATTACAGAACTCATGACTACATATACAAAATGTCGGAAATTGTTGCAGTTAGTTTTTAGCTGCTTGTATACAATTTCTCTGAAAAAGTTCTTCATGATCTTCCTGTAAGATGAATCTCAGAGTACTCAATAATATTTTGTCGAAACAGCTGTTAGCGTAATCCCTGTTGGATTAAAATGTGAAACACGATGGAGCTCCTTTGCTGGAACCTGCCTACCGCGGTCTATGAGTCTTTGTAGTTTTTCTGCTACTGTTCATAATCATATATGCAGCCTTTCGGTTACAGTCTGTATTTTGATCTATGGAGTCAGTAGAGACCATTACAGACCGTGATAGAGAATTTAATTAATTAATCAATGTATTAATTAATTAACCAATTAGCTAATTAATTTCTCTGTCCCGGTCTGGGAGGGGGGGGGGTCGGTCCAAATTTCTACCCTATATACTTCAACACTCCTTTCAGAATGTGTTTCACAAAAATTACATAACATTGTATCTGATTTTACGATTAGTGGGAAGGACTTTCTGGTTCAACTTTGAATATGAATGAAAATTTAAAAGAAATACTCTTTCGTGTTTTGATAAGTCTATGTAAAATGAAAGCTCTTCTGTGCGACAAACTCTCATTTCGATAGCGATCAAAGAATGCGAAGGTTTACCCCTGTTAAAAAATAGAAGTAGAAATTGAACGAATTTGTCTCATTGATAAATTTGACGGTCCTTTCATAGAATGATGTAAAGATCGCTAGGAATGCTATAGAGAGGTCACCTGGAATGCTGCAAGTTGTGTATGTTCAGTCGACTCTGTTCGTACTCCGCTACACTCACACTTATCAGGACCTCTTAATGTCTTCTCTGGGCACTTAGACATTCAAAAATACATTGAGATCCCCTCAAAAACGAGAAAATGAAGAATCCTTATAGGGTGTCACCGGTTTCCCAATGAAATTGAGGTCAATTATCAAATAACTCGAAGTACGAGAGGTCGCATAATGCAGTTTAAACTAACAAGCAGCTAGATTCTGTGCTATATCTAACACGAGTACAATGTAACACATCTCGTTCTGTTGAATATTCATACTTAAAAGTTTTATCAAAGCGGCCCTGTTTCATGAAGAATACAGTCAACTACTAATTACTACATCGATTTGTTGATTACAATCTAAAGCGTTCTATTCTATACTGTTGTTTTAGAAATAATGACCGACGATCGTGAGACCATTGAAGGATTACCAGATACTGATGGCTTCACCAAGCGCTATTTGGTGGATGATCGTATTCAAATACGATTTTTTGAAAATCGGAGATTTTCCTCAACATTGAAGAAGCATTTATCAAAAGTATACAAAGTTGCATGTCAAATTGTAGAAAACAATGAGAATCGAGATGAAGAAACAAGTTTATATTTGAATTTTAGCGGAGATGTAAAAAAAAATGTAAAAGACGCTCGGGAGTTTTCGAAAGCCATGTTTAGTTCGATGCAAATGAAAACTTATAACGATGCTAAAATGGATGGAAAAGGTATGACATGTATTTATTTGTACATCCTTTCATTTTAAAAATATCGCATATATTGCATTGGTTTTTATTCTCTTATTTTGATTTATTTTTAGTGATCAATTGGTCTTCAAAGATTTACTCAGAGCGTGTTTTACAAAAAATACAGAAAATATTCGATAACAGAAAAATGTTCACCGTTTGGGAGAAAACAGACTTATTTACAGGCTATTACGTTGTTTACTATTTTAATACCGGTACACAACAATTTGATACATCCATCGAATACATCGATCGAGTACTCCTTGAAGAAATTTCTTTCGCAGAAATAAATAATGAAAATTCTAATGTAAAGTCAAAGCTATTTCTACAGGAATTCTATCGGTTCATTCGTGATAGTCAAAAACAACACGAAGAAATAGCTGTTCTATATTGTAAAGAGCAACAACTGAAAGTAAGCTTATTCGGGCGCAAACAGCAATTGAAAATATTAAAAAAACAAATGCAACAACTAATACATAAACATAAACTCAGAACATGCTACATTACTATGGATGAAAGTCAGGTAAGAGCATCTGATTGCCATGGACTACTCTGCACAGTGCGAGTCTTCGCAAATTATTACTTTGTTGTATTTTATAGCGCAACTACTTGTTAGACGAATGCTCAGAAAAATTGAGAGAAATCGAGCGTCAATACACTGACGACGACGTCAAATTCAACGTTAGACAAAATGAATTTCAAGCACCAGAGTATCTCGTCGAAAAAGTGAAAGCATCTATCAATCAGATGATTTTCGATAATTTTACAGTTACATTCGAACTCATTACACCAGAAGCTTCCCAAGTATTAACGACAAAAGAGGAGACAGAACTCAAGTATTTTGCGTTGATCAACAACTGCCGAACTATGGTTATTGAGACGAAGTGTAAAAGGAAAGCTTTCTCAGTTCCAAAAGCATTAACACGTACACCTATTAGTCGCTTATCAAAATACATTACTGAGCAGTCAACTCTTTTCTCTTCATCTGATTTCATATACTACAAAGCAGCTGTTTCACATGCATCGATCGAGATTCATAGCACATCAAGTCATTTTATGGAGGAAAACGTAAATTAAATCATTCATTTTTGATTCTTCTCTAACTGTTCCCTTTCTCGGTTCATTTGCTTCAGATGGATCTTACTGTATTGTCATCAGCAGTGGACGCAAAAAAAGAAGGTATTGACGCCAACAAAGGCAATACTTTTTTTGAAACACCATCAGGCCGAAGGATTTTATTTCTCCATTGGACTCCTGCAACTTGCAACGGCAATGCTCAGATAAAATCTAGACTTAAAGAGTACGTTAAAACATTTATTTCAACATCATTGCAATGCATTAGTAGCAACGTGGAAGATCATGATAAACTAGAAAGAATTATATTTTCAACAACTGAATGGGAAAATTGTTCCAATAAAAACGAATTTGCTTCAGAAATGATAAATGAGATACAATATCAATTGCAAACAAGAATTGGATGTCGATGGAGAATTTTATTTGTTTTTTCGAAAAACGAGAAGCAAACAGAATTATATAAAGAATTTCTATCGGTCATGTTAACGAGAAAAAACGAAAAAGATTGCGCTGCTACAATTTCAATTCCAGTCACAGGTACGTATTCATAGACGAATTCTGTTTTTATTGGTTGGTCAATAAGTTAAAAATAATAGTTTAACAATTTTTATGATGCGAATTAGTTTTATCAGTATAGTAAACACTGAAAAATCTCGCCACTGACGGTACTATTTTCTCTTTACACACACACACACCAAATCTAGAATAACAATTTCTCTATCGTCTACTTAATTTCATGCGTTTTTAGTCACTGAAATCAAGTTATCAATGTCGAGAAATAATCTTTGGAAGAAATGTCAAAATTTATTCAACAACTATATCAAACAAACGATCTGCATAACCAAAAGATTAGAAAATGAGGTTGATTTGAAATTATGGACTCAAGATATGATCAATGCATTTTATCAATACTGTATAACTAAGTGTATTATATTGCACATGTTGTTGAATCAAACAGAACAAGTCATTGAGTTAACTGGTCGTGTCGATGCCGTTCATGAGGCTCTTGATAAATTTCATATAATGACAAAAATATTTAAGCAGAAAGTAATCGATGTAACAGACTCAAAGATGCAATCGGAATTGCCTAACACGCCAAAACCAGCATCTAAACAAATCAATGGAAACCAACCGATAAAAAGTCAAGAATATTTTAACATTTGGTTTAGTTACTGTAAATTTGACGAAAGTATATGTTCACGTCTAAAAAAACGTCTCATCGGTGAAGGCTATTTAGTGTCTAGTAACAGCACGGGTGATCAAAAAGGAACCATTCAAAATTGCGATTTAATTGTTATTTATCTTAGTGAAGAGTATGCTATTAAAAATGCTAATGAAATAAAGGATGCCAAGTCAAGTAGTAAAACAATTCTACTTATCAAACCAACGAAACTAGCTTGTCGTGGTAAAAATAACTGGCTACATTCGATGTCGATAATCCAACTTTCGTATGAACTATTCAATAAAGGTTTCATAATCGAATTAGATGAAAATAATTTCGATCGGGAATATGATAAATTATTAATAGAAATCGTAAGTTTTAAAGGTGATCATTATTATCTTGCGAGATCTCCTGTTTCTAGTTGTTGTATACCAAACCTGGTAGAGTTGGTCAACCAATTGCAAAATTACGTGCTGTACCTTCCGAAAAGTTTGATAACGAAATTGATGTTGAACTGCCGTATTTTACGAATGATCGCTTTGTCGCTCGTATATCTCAGTTCACCAACAACGATAAAGAAGAGCGGAAATTGAGTTATAAAAAAAATTTGAAGATTTTAATGAAAAGCCATAGAATTCCAGCTGATGAAATGAAAGAATTGATGAAAAGTTGTGAAAGTATAATTGAAAATGTTGATAATGATGAGCATCAATATTATTCATACAAAGATAGGCATACTGATTGGTTGATAGAAGCGAAGAACAGAGATTCTGATTATACAGAAAGTAAGTTTTCGTAGTTTTTCAGAAACTCCACATATCTTTACTTCAGACGAAAGATTGCTAATGGAAGGCTACAGAAATGAATTAATTTCGTGTGTAAAGCGGTGGCAACAAAAAAAGACAAACAAAATTCGAGTAAACATCACACCATTTACACTGACTGGCGATATTAATGATGCACTGTTTCTAATTCCAATAATTGGCAAAGAGCCTTGGTGTAACTTTGACGAACTAGATACTGCTGAAAACAACATGATGCATTTAAATGCATATGGTGATGATGATTGGTTTAATTTAAAATACTATGAACCTTGGTTTACACTAGAAGAATCACATGATTACTATCATGAACTCATCGATAAAGATACACCTAGACGCTTGCGTCGATCGCAAGAACAAGTAAGAAACTATAAATTTCAGTAATATTATGAAGTCGTAGTTTTGCAAAAGCGTCGTGTAAAATATTTATTTGATCTTTAAGACGTTAGTTTATTTCTCTTCTTCTCACAGATTGATAATTCGGATTTTATTAATCATGACTATAATTCAGAGCACGTGTATATCTATGCCCAAAATATCTTGTTGAGTCATAATCGCAAAATGCTTCAACAATTCAATAAACATAAAGAATCTAATTGAATATGAGTGCAGTTGTGTACATTTTCTGAACAGAATCTATCAATTCATGCCCATATAGTTATTTAGCATGGTGTTTTTAAAGTGACATGAAATGTAATCATTGATTTGAATAAGATTAGATTGTTAAATTTAGCAAAACCATCGACCAACCGGTGATCTTATGTACTATCGTATGTTTTATTCTTAGCCTACAGCTGTAGATGTTCCAACAGACGAGCAAAAGGGAATGATAATGAAAGTGCCTCAAAAGCGTCAAAAAAAGTCAACCTTCAAACCAGCCGGTATCAATGAAAATAAAAATGTGAGTTTCATTTGATATTATGCATTTTAATAATGACATAACACTCACAATGGAGGTGTTTGTACTGTTCGTCACGAAAACCGCTCATATTGGTATCAAATGAAAGGTCTCATTGCCAAACTAACAGGGTTAAAATATTAACGGCCCATGACTTGGCTAAAGGGAGATATTCGATTTTTCAGTGAATTTTCTCTGCAGGACCTGCTTTCCCAGCAAAGTCATATTCTCGAATTTG
>OENM01000324.1:0-101024 GCA_900239745.1 Rotaria magnacalcarata | reverse complement strand
AGAAAATTGTAGAACTGATGCTTTCTTTTAGAGATATTGCAGATTAAAGAAAAGTCAATTTTACGATAATTTTTGGACCATGACCGTTTTCTTTAATCTGCAATATCTCTAAAAGAAAGCATCAGTTCTACAATTTTCTAACACCAACGAGACCTATCGTCTGACAAAATTTCAGCTCAGAATTCCTTTATTCAATTTTTCTATAAATTCCTTAACCAAGGTTGAAAATTCAATAAAACGGTCATAACTTCAAAGGAAAGACCTAGGGGCACGAAATCTTTTAGACTTTTCCTAGTCTCATTGGATCCTTTCTATGAGAAAAATATGAGACCAAACGATGCGAATCACTTAGGAATGTTCCCTCGTTAGAGACATAGTTAGCAAAGGCTAAAATAATTCCGTTACATATTGTAGAAAATATGTAATTCAAAAAACCAAACATGAGCAACATCACTAAAAAAAAGAAATAGAAATGATCAAGTATAAAATGAGTACTAATTACTCACTAAGTAGACCACTCGCACGGAGAATAGCCTTCCGGCTTTAAGTTTCCATTCTGACTGAATGATTGGTTTTTCCAAATATTTCATGTTATTCACTATGAGGACATAACAAAAGTATTCATAAATTGTCAAAGAAGAAATAGAAGCGCAATCTTACTTTAAGAACTTTTTATTGAGCCAATGCCTCGAAATCAATAGAAAGCACTTGACGAATTTCTCTCATTAGTTATGCTTAGAAATTTCTTAGATTTTCCAGTGTATTAGGTGACAGAAGAAGACTCGCGTCTAATGCTTATTTTTCTTTGAATACTATTCTGTGTTGGCGTCAGTTGATCCTCGAGTTTATCAAGGGTTATGCATAAGGTGTGAAATTTAAATGAATTATTTTAGTTCATTTTTTACAGTAATCTTTCAACAAAAACCACACAAAAATATATTCAATTCGTCGAATAATAATCATCACTGCTGGCTATTCTTTGCTCGCTTAGTGGTTAATAAGATTAGTTCTAAAGGTTATGATGTTTTCACAGCATACACTACTTTATGAAAGAAAAATCCCAACGAACGACTGGATACATTATTAAAAAAACAAGTACATGCTCTCTTGCAAAACAACATACAAATCAGAATTCATCATTTAATTCTTTTCGTGACTAATTTACCGTGAATGTTGCGCATGTTTAATTTCATTTTTTATATTGGAAAAAAAATTAATAAGAAGATAAACTCTCTTTCATGTTCAAACACGGAGCTAAAAATGTAAATTCATCGTTAACAAATACTTGAATAACTATAAGCACTTTTGTCTTTAGATCGCTAGGGAATACTCTATCTTCCATATAAAATCCTTTCTGTGCGACATGCTACGAGTTTTGAATAGAAAACTTTTCGGCGTCTAGCCCAGTCTATTATTTCCCTTAACAAATAAAATTCATCGGCGTAGCCACAACGCATGCCCTATCATTGTTTTCATATATACTAGTTTAGAATTCATGCTTATACTAATCTCCATAACATTTCTTGTTGCGTTGGCCTAGCAGTAGTAATGTATTTATAAACTTGAAATCCCTCCATGACGTAGCTTTTAGTACAGTTTTTCAATACATGGTTCCTGTGTGGTTACCTTTTAAATACTAGTCCATCTTATTTCTTGCTTTCAACCAGTTTAATCGATTTGCTGTACTGAAATATTATTTTTATATGGACAGATTTTGTAGTTCATGACATAGATCTATATGTACTTGATTAAGACTAACTAATAGAAAATTCGTTCCATACAGTGATCATTACATTTCAAGTATATCATCAAACGGTATTTATCTATAAGAAGTTATCGTTTGTATTCAGATGTTGAATGAAAATACAATATATTTATATCGATGCCAATAATGAGCACTGTAATTATTATGACTTTATCTGCCTGCTTTAGATTCGAGTACTTTATTGTTGCTGTCAACAAGTTCATTAGTATAAAAAAATAGCAGCGAGTTTTTTCGCCATAAAAGATCAAAGTTCTGTGACTACTCAGTTAAGAATGACGTACGCTGTTAGAAACATTCGACAGAGGAAAAATGATGACAAAATCACGCTTTGAGCAACATACCGATAAAAACTATACTTATTCTTTTAAGGAGAATCGGAACAAAACATTAAGTATTTTATTGTATTTTCAGTTACAAATAGGCGCCTAATCACTTTTCTATATAAATGAATTAGAATTTCTTTTTGTAGCCCTATCACATAAGCGATCACAAAGATCATTAGAAAGAAATGAAGATTACATTAATATATATTATTTCATATAAGAAATACACACTCGTATATTGATGACGAAATTCTATTTATAGTTAATCTATTTAAAAGAAAAACATATTCTTCTCTTTAGTATTGAACAAATACTGTAAATCAGTTCATTATACATATCTAGACAAGAGTATATCGATTTAAAATTAGTCACGTGAATAAATTCTAGTTCGTTGAACAACTTTTAATAAAAAAATATATCAAATATAACTAAGTTATGTAATTTCATTTTACCAAAATATCTCGCGTTTATTATAAAAATAAATAGTTTATGTTCGAACAAACAATTCATGATAACAGTTTTTCTTGTGTTGAGTATCATTGAAAGAAATTTAATGTAGAAAGCAGGAAGAAAATTGATGGTTACGTTTGTAGATGCTATCATGTTGTCGTTTATTTTACTTCTTCTTTTCATATCCGAACATTGTGTATAATATTAACACGATGAAAATTTCTATTGATTCCTTTTTTCTTATTTTGAACCTAATACACTGACTTTTTTCCTATTATATATAATGAGTGTAACGATATAAAACGAAGAAAAGACTTCATAGTTATGAAAACTGGAGCTCATTGGTTTCCTTTTCTTTCAGTTTCTTTCAAAAAGAATCATGACGATATTGTAAACCTTCAGTTTTACTATTATTGTTATAGAGAAAATAGCTGCAGAATTTACTGATTTATTTTATAAACAAAGGAAATCGTTTAGTCAAAATCGTGGCGTGATGCGTGTCAAGTTAATGCATGAGATAAATTTCCATCGGCATCAACAGAATTTCATCTACGCCTTTCTTATTCTATTTACGCACTTCACAATACTTAAAGAAAACTAGTTGAACGTTCACTAAGAAAAAATACCGAATCGAAAGTTTTTCTTTTTTTTTTAAAGAAAAAATATCAAAATAATGTAGCGTAAATCGAGCTTTTCCTTTACTTTTTTTTTTGTTAAAGAAAAAATATCAAAAATGATATAACGTAAATTGACCTTTTCTTTTTCTTTTTTTCTTATCCGTTGCAGTAGTTCATTTACACGCTTTATTTGCTGAAAGATATAAGCGGAAAATCAATTTTTCACTCGTTACATTCTATTAACTGGAATACTGAACATATTACAAGTTGAAGCATAAAGACGCATTAATGGACTATCATCGATTGATAAGTAAGTCAATCCGAATAGATGAAATTATATATATATATGTCGCAGGAGAAATTAAAATTTCAGGAAAATTTAAAATTTTTCTAAATGTTCCTAGGAAAAATTAAAATTTAATTTCTCCTATTGGAAAATTTTAAATTTTCCTAAATGTTCCTAGGAAAAATTAAAATTTTAATTTCTCCTGCCACATATATATGAGAATTTTTAAGACTAACTAGAAAAACAATGTTGAATCGATGAATCATTTGTTTTCGATATTTTTGTATTAATATCTAACAAAAACAAAATATACCGATACTATTTTTAATAGAAATCGTTGATTGATATTCGAGTCATATCATATTACTATAATGCTTAAAAGCATCTTCTCTATACAGTTAATCATAATAATAATCATAGACACTTTAACTCAGTGAATATTATTAGCATAAATACCTTTTGTTTTTAATTTGATGCAATCCATGCATTTTCCAGCCGACATATTTTTATATTCTATATATCATTTAATGTTCCAATTGTTTGTGAACATTGGATGCATTTTGGCGTTAGATTCTTTCATGGCAGACATTAAAGTGAATGTTGGCAAATCTTAATTCAATAAAAAGTTAAGTTTACTCGGAGTTGGCCCACATTTTACTTGCCTGCGTTAAGCTAACTGGAAAAATACTCATCTACGATGAGAATGCTTGATAGAGTTGAATTATAATTAATAATCTGAACTAAAGAAAATAGCAGCTATTGAGAGAGAAAATATAGTCATATTAATGCAATAGTCTTTTAAAACATGTGGAAAACATTTTTTTTAATTGTAATCAGATTTCTTTGTTTTCAATAGTATGTTCTTAGAAAGCGTGTTCATTGATTTATAGTGCAGTCATTGGATAAAAATAAGAACTAAAATAGTTTTGTAAGCTATTATAATTTTGTAACGCAATTCTGTTGTTGATTTCTATCAGAAATCCGTTTAATTTGGCCACATTTCCTTATTGACTGACGCACGTATTCTGCTTGCAACAGAAACTAACGAAGATTTTTAAAATATTTTTTATTTATGCTTGTAATTATAATTAATCAACTTTCACATGGTAGCATGAGATTGTAGGTTATTATTTTTTATTATTTATTGATAAGGGAGTATGTGCTGTTCGTAAGATAAGCAGCTGTGCAGTTATGAATTTATTTTTATATATCCGAGCTTTGTTTCTATTTCATCATTCATGAAGTATGTGACCTAACAGAAGCGTATACATAAACATTAAGCTGTTTTTTCTGACATAACACAATGAGAGTTATTTTCTATGCGCTTGTAAATGTTCATGGCAATGTTTTTTTTTTTTATAAATATATGACAAATAAAACAATCTCTATGAGAATCACATTATTTGATCAAATATATTTAATACAGAGCAGTCGTTATAGTAATGAATTAATAAGAACTAGTACCCTATAAATAGCGAGTAACTATTTCAATTTTAGATAATTATAATCTACTGTGTTGAGCATAAAGTTCTTGAGGGTGTGGGTGCCAATAAAAAGAGGATTGATCCACACCCGCACCCACACCCACACCCTCATGAAACACAAAAATTTTAAAAGTAAACTTAAAAATAAAAATTTTTGCTAGTGACCGCGAACTTTTTGCTCAACACAGTACATCAAGATTTTATTTTATTTTTCTTCTTCAATTATAGAACGTTCGTTATTTTCAAGTTTAGTTGGTTTAATTATTTATATATTAAGTTCTCGTCGAATTAGTCAACAATATTAATGATGTATAACCAAACAAATAGTTCCACGAATTATTCGATTCCATGTAGATTTGATGTCGGATCATTTCTTCGATATGCCGGCACACTTGTTATTATACTTGGTTGTATTGGAAATTTTCTATCTATTCTTGTATTTAGTCGCAAGACACTTCGTTCTCGTTCATGCTCGATATATTTTTTGGCACTAAATGTGAGCGATATATGCGTATTGATTAGTTATACATTTGAAAGTCTTCTGTTTCATGGATATAGTATTCAATTATTATCTAATTCATTTATGTGTAAATCAGTTATTTTTCTTATTTATGCGTCGACGGATATATCAAATTATTTGCTAACATTAGCTGCTCTGGATCGTTGTATTCTTATTTCAAATTCTACATTACGCTATCGATTTTGTAGAAAATTTACAGCTAAATTAATGATAATACTTGTTATTGTAATATTGGGTCTTACGAATAGTCATTTTTTAATTGGTTTCCATGTTGATAAAGAAGGCTTTTGTTTACCAACAACTGGAAATTATAATTATTTCTATGTTCATCATTATGATTCATATATTGATATAATTAAAACCGTTCTTATACCATTTACAAGTATATTTATTTGTAATACAATTATTATATTTAAATATACACGAAGAAATATCTTACTGTCAATAGCTTCAACAAAAAGAAAAAGTCGTCGTCGGAAAGAAAAAGATCGTCAGTTAACATGGCTTTTACTTTCAACATCATTATTATTTATAATGTTATCATCACCATCGGAAATCAATGATTTTGTACGTACACATTTAAGCCAACATTTTCAAGTGAAATATTCTTGTGAATTATGGGCAATTACAATATTCTTGATTCTTTTACATCAAACAAATCATGCATCACATTTTTATGTATATACATTAACTGGACCCATATTTCGAAAAGAATTTAAAAAGTTATTTTGTTTTTATCAAAAACAAACATCTAAAAAGGCTTTACTTAATGTTTATTCAAAAAAGAAATCAATAGAAATAAATAGTATACAAAATGAAGAACTTGCTGATCCAAATCTAGTTGTTCAATTAGAAAACTAGGTTCGAATCCATCAGCTGTTGTAAATTGTTAAATAAGTATTTTTAAAATAAAAATAAGAATATAAAAAAACTAATCTATTTTAAGAATGGTATCAAGATGATAAACATCGTCCAAAGGCCACTTAGAAGAGAATGAACATTTTCAATTTATTGTCATTCGAGTTCGATTCCCTTCAAGAGTGGTTATCGAAGCGATGTGTGTTCAAGAAGTAAACGAATATAAATATGATACTACTCTTAACCTGTACAATTATTCAAATGTTTCGTGTGCGGCTTCCTCACTTTTTCTTCTTCTCTATTCAACAAAATCATTCGAGCATAACCAGTTGATAACGACGACCAATGATCAATCAACTATGAATACGACAACCGTACATACATACATCCATTTAAATATGAGTAAAAGACGATACACGAATCTTTCCCTCCCTCCCTCTCTCTCTCGTTCTCATACGTATATGCGCACACTCATCAAAATGATTTTATGGTTAAACGAACAATAAATTATAGGATGACATTTGATAGACATAGAACGATACTTAATGATGCACATGCAAAAGTAAAAAGAAAAAGAACGGCAAGTTATCATCGTTAACAGCAATGACTCTTAGCGAAATTTTCTACAATCAAAAGAAAAATAAATGCATTCGTAGTTTTTGCTGGAGAAAATTCTTGATGATTATAATCTATTTTTATGTTTTATGATTACAATGATATCTCGAAATGTTTTCGTAGTGAAAAGAATGCCAATTTCCAGACATCGTTTAATATCACTCGATGTGACAATCAGGAATCGTTTAATAATAATTTTATTGATCGAAACGATTAAAATAGAAATATCATAATAGAAAACCGAAGGATATATTATTCTCGTATGTTAAGTGCCAGCTATTTAATCAGTAACATATGGAATACAGATCTGATGTTTCGACTAATTCAACAACGTGATTTTTCGTAACTAAAGTATCATCAGCTTGCTCTTTTACAGGTATAGAATTGTGTATTGACGCAATTGCTCAAATATAATAGTCGCAAAATGTAGCTACGCTTATTTACGGTTTTTGTTTTTGTTACTATGATTATTTTTTTCAAAAGAGTTATTTAATAAAACAAAAATTATATGATTCTTACTGTGCATGATTTGATAGAAACCTAGCAATTAATGGAACAGCGGATCATTCTGTGAAAAATTCATCGAATAAATAATTTATATTCATGTCCTATTCTATCTAAATAGGAACCACATGATACCCTTTTGTTTTGTTCATCTATCGAACGTTAGAATGTTTTTTATCGACATGAATAGTTAGATTTTTAAGATACAACTGCTATTATTGATAAACGTATTCGTTTATTTGACTAAATCACCACAGCTATTCTCCGTTGATTTGTTTGTCCCCGTGCCTTTCACCATATGGCATATTCGAAATAATTTCTAGTCGACAATGTCTATGTATTTATGAAAGGAACATATATTCAAAACTGAGAAAATCTGCTAGATTAATTTCAAGCTTTTGCTTAAGACATTTTCCTCAACGAAACATATGTTCACATCAATCAATAAATATGCATACTTTTAAAAATAAGTCTCATAAAATATTTGCTAAGATACCATGTTTGATATCTTGTAATGAACTTTCTTTGCAAGCTGTCTTTTAGTTCATCAAAAACAAAAACAAAATACGAAAAACTAATTGTTTGTATTTAGTTTCATCTATTAATTAGAAAATTTCAAGTATTTACTATTACTTCGTAGTGCTGCGTTTTTATTTTTTGCTTAAGTTAAATACAACAACAATCTAATAGCTTAACAAATTCAGTATGAAGTGATACCAGATTATCTGTTAACAATGGATATATATCATCATCTATCGGATCAAAAACTATCAGTATTTCTTCAGCTTTATTGATATTTTCTATTGATTGATATGCATATGCTCGACGTATAAATGAAAGTATATCATTAGATATGAACGAGTCTGTTTCACCTAAACAATGGAAAAAAAAACATACAATTATTTACGATGAATATTATTTGAAAAAGATGTTTCTTACTAAAATAAAATGTTTGATTAAAATTGAATTGTTCTATTGTGAAAAATTTCAATTGTTTATCAATATGATATTTTAATATTGTAACAATGGCTTCAATATAGGAACCAATTAATTTAGCAAAAAATTTCAATTGAAAATGATATTCTTGATAATTAATCTTAAAATTTTATTCATTTATTTATTTTTCGAAAATTAATCTTCTTACTCTATAAGATGGTTTCATCGTTTCAGAACTTTTATTTGCAATATTATTCAAAATAATTTCATCGTCACTATTATCGTCATCATGATCAGCAAATGCATCATCGATTGCATCGTCATTATCATCACTCCATTCGTGATCAGACAAAATTGTATCACGAAAATTCATGGATTTTTGTGGTGCACAAGTCTAATGAAAAACATAAAAATAATTTCATTAGTCAATGATCATTAAAATTAAATATAGCTTTTTACAGGTGAAATATAGTTTCTTAATTGACAATGTTGTATTAGTTGCTGAATAATTTGATTACAGGTTTGACATGAACGAATATTTAAATGTTGCTTATTAGCAAATGTAAATAGAAGAAATGTCATTTGGTTCAGCAACTCACACTCAAAGATACGTGACATATTTTCACTGTTTTGAACTTTTGATAGAATCGATAATGCTTATTGTGGTTTAAAAAAAAGTAGCAATAAAAGATCTACTAATTTTAGTAAAAAATTCAAATTACCAGCTAAAATATCAAGAAAATATTCTTTTCGGATTAATGAAACTAATTTAGATTTAGAATTAGCGTCAAAGAAGTTTGAATGATACTGTTCGATGTGTTGTGGAATTATTTCATTCCATTTATGATTGTCCGCAATAATGAACGGACATGTTTTAAGAATTGTTTGAAGAGTATTGCAAATATTTTCAACTGTTGGAGACTAATATTAGACAAAAAATGATTTATTCAATAAAACTGTATAATTCATTTGAAAATTAACAAACCACATTGATCGGCATTTGACATAGTTCAATTAAAGCAATTATATGTTGAAATTCAATTGAAGTCGAAACAAGTTGATTTGTATCTTGAAAACATTTTATTCATTTTCATTTATTATGAGATTTATATTAAGTAAGTGAATTCTAATAATACATATACATGGGGGAAAATGCAAATTTTGCACTCCGTAAGCAGAGAAGGGCAACTGCGCTCTCTGCCACTTCAACTCCAGACCATCCTGCTCCAGTTCTAGAAAATGTCACTGCAAATCTGACCCAACTAATCTCGGAAATTAAAGTAGTCAGATCGCATGGTTTTCATATGAGAACTATTAATGATTCAGTTTTATTTTTTGATCTATTTTATTTGAATTTCTCATTTATGTGAGAATTAAATTAAATTTAACACGTACGAGTTATCATAATTCATCAAATACGAACCTATCCTGATATTCTGACACATAATCTACTTCTAATCAGTATAGCATTGCTTTCTATTATGCTTATGGATCATTATAATTTTTTCTCGATAGAGAGCGCACGCATATCTTTCTTTTTATTGATGTGTTTCCATGAATTGGAGAACTAGTAAATTAGTCTACCAGTGAATTGTTTAATAAAGTCCTACTATTGATTACATACCATATGCCAAATGTAGAAAAATACAATCAATAAATTTATGAATACGTTTCTGTTGTTCAGCGGTGATCGCGTCACAAAATGGCTTTTGAATATTTAGTTTTTTAATAAAGCAATCAAATAATTCCTATTCATTTTAAATAAATAATAATATATTGAAAATCTAGAATTAATCTTACATTAAATAAAAATGGTTGACTAAATGATAAGTATGAATTATGTAAACGTGTTGGAATGAACATTAGTTTTGGTATTGATAAGTCTAAAAATACAATGGACATAAGCAATAATCGATGAAAATATTAAAAACTACCGAATCGAATTAAATCACATAGAAAAGATATTAAATAATAATCAGAACATGTTGGTTTGAAAATAGTTGTATAATCAAATAGGAAAATCATCGGTCCATTTTTATAACATGTTTTCAAACATCGATAAAGATACTAACAAAAATGTAAACGATTATAAAATATTCTCTTCTCGAGTCTTCGCTTACGCAAAGAAGATCCGTTTGAGTCATATTTAATGTTGATACATCAATAAAACCTAGATAATTCGCCATTGTACGTTCAAATATTGAACATGTTTGAAATGAGCGATTTGAGAAGATTTTTGTTGTCAAAGGCCAATTAAATTTCGTGATTAAATGACGAAATATCCAAAACAATTCATTAAGATTATTATCTTCTTGTATAAAACATATAAAT
The DNA here is from genome assembly GCA_900239745.1 of Rotaria magnacalcarata. Lineage (NCBI taxonomy): Eukaryota > Metazoa > Rotifera > Eurotatoria > Philodinida > Philodinidae > Rotaria > Rotaria magnacalcarata. The sequence continues at coordinate 90,335 of OENM01000324.1, read as the reverse complement.
ATCGGTGAGATATTTGTCTAAAGAGAAAGAAAACAAAATATCAGAAACATTCCAAAAAAATTGATTACTTGAAATAGAAATTGAAGTGATTTCATCGGTTGCGCATGAACTTGAATCGATGAAGAAAAACTTCGAGCCTTTCGATGTGTATAATACATCTGAAATCTGAAATAAATAGTTTTAATCAAATATATTTTCCATTTTCTATTACCTAGTCAACAGTTTAATAATGAAATTAGGAATAAACGTGGTCAACATGTGTTTTCTGATGATAATATTTTCATCAATATTTGATAATAGAGAAATAGAAAGCGCATCTGAAACAAAAGAAAATATTTTCTATGCCAAAAATTAATTTCTATACTACCGTCTTCATTTTGTTTGCTAAAATAGGAAAGAAAAATTTTGCGATGCAACGGATTTATTATATTTACTTACAAATCAGATAGTTGGCCACGTTCATCATATTTTTTTAATAAATTCTTATTCCAATAATAAACTAAAGCAGATACCGATCGTCTAAACAGTACTTCGAATTAAATCAATCGAAAAAGAAATAATTTACCCTGATAGATGAAAATCAAAAAGATTTATATTTCCTGATATATAAGTATCGAGCCATTTGTATATCATCTAAAACGTACGAGACTTAGGTACTTTTTGGCAACTAAAAAGGAAATGTCTTACATAACTGTTTGGTGCACATGTTTGACAACAACGAGTAACTGTAGATAAACGTTGAGCATATTGATGAAGGTCTTGGTCAATCATATCATTTTTGTATATGTTGACCAAACGATTAATCCTCTAGTGATAGTTAAAATTACGATAGAATCGATTTATCAAATAGACGGTTAATCACTTCAGTCGAAACACTAGCATCTTCAGGTCGAATAAGCTGTGATTCGTTGTATAATTGTCGCCAATTGATCATTTCTTTTAATTTATAAAACAAAAGTATCAAAAATTTGGTTATTTGTAATTTTTTTACTAAACTATTGAGTCACTTAGAGAAAACAAGTATTGATATGTGACCGGTTGATTCTGAATAACAATACGTATTACTTTAATCGAATAAAACTTCTCTAAAACTAAGTTAAATTGCGAGAAAAGACTTTATCCGAGATCAAAGAGTATTTATTCAAGCATGTATTCTATTTTTAGTATCACTAGTCCATAGATGTTATCTATAGGATTTTGTGATATGAAATCTGATTCTAATCCACCGTTTTACATCATTTTTTTGAGAAAGTTTAAAGAAATCGCAACAAGTATTATTTTCAAATGTTAGAATCATCAACAGCAGTTAATCGCGTTTTTTTTTTAAATTATTGGAAACATTTCAAATGCGTTTCGATTTCCCATGATGAAAGCGCTTGTAGCAATTTTATTATCTTAAACAAAATCCAAGAGGAAAATAGCTTATTTAGTTGATTTCAAATGATTCTAGGTGATTTTGACTATTGATACCAGTTACTTCCTCCTTGGTCGATTAAAATAAAATTTATCCTCAATAAGAGATTCAAATGTATTGACAAAGAATATCAGCTCCAGAAAGTCAGTGCTCACTTAAAAAGTCTTTACATTCCAAAACAATTGCTATAACTGAAAATCCAGCTTTTTATTTCAACCATCAACTATATCATCTTATGACGCCAGCATCACGTCATTCATAAGGCTACTAATGATGATACATTGTAATTTGCAGCTCTTGTACATTTCGTACTTCACCTACAAGTTTTGCAACAATTTTTAGCTAGAATCAAATCTCTAACAAGCAATTGATGATGTTGATTATTGGTTCTAGACAGCAACATCTGTTTGCAAGATCGTTTGAAGTGTATACTTAATAGCAGCTTATCAATCTAGATAAGTATTGAGTATAGTAAGATAGATCTTTTTCGCAGATATCATTTGTATGTATATTTACAAAATGATAACTACACTACGTAGTAATAAGTACAGTTACAGCAGTCCACGTAAAAAATGATAGAATAGTCACTTCAGTCGGAATACTCATATCTTTAAACGTCAAATTGTTTGTGATTCATCGTACATTGCTGGTTAATCAATAATTTATTTCACTCTCAGAAAATTACCACACAAAAGTGAATGATCAAAAACGTCACTAATATCGTTTTTTTTTAAGTACCTTTCAATTATTATAGGAGAAAGAGTGATAATGATATTCAGCAATATAGGAATAAAATCTATCCATATTGTTAATCCATAACTTGACGAATAAGACTCGTAACTGTTTATGAAGCGTCTCATTAAATATCGTTTTTTTCCACTGTAATTGGGAAAACTCGAACCGTACATTTTTTTATAACTAATAATATTCCTTTTGATATAATCATGCGGAAAAAACCTCATACAGCCCTTCTCTTTCCTCGAAAAATAGGGTAATTCAAATTGTTTCATCTCTACCTATGCGTATCTACTATTTATGACTGATGAGTCATGACTGAAATTTATGTATGTAATGAACCAATCAGCGTTTGTGTTCACTAGTTTGGAGGCCCCTATAATCGATGATTGTCGCGTCTAGTTCGCCGAAAAAATCCACGTTGGCCTATATTTTGTTGAAGCCTCTTTTATTTACACTTTTTTTCCGAATCATGTAATATTACTATAATGATGCAGGAGAGTGATGCAATGTTCCCATACAGACATATATATATTCGATCAATTAATTGAAATTCTATATTTGTATTGTTGATTTTTATTTCATATTAACAGATGGCTACTTCAACAGAAACTTCAACAGAAGCACCAACAGAGCAACTTGAAGCTTGTTCGATTCGTAAATATTATTTAGAATTATTAAAATATAAATCTTCATGATTTGTTTTTCGAATAATGTAGAAGGATCAATTGCTTATACGTCGGAAAAAAGTGGTAGCGATGAGAATGGTGATGGGTCCGAAGGGAAACCATTTAAAACTCCATTACAAGTATTTATTTGAAGGAAATAGGCTAAGATGTTGGTTTTAATTTTTTTGTTTTCTTAGGCTTTTCGTCAACATGGTGAGAATGTAACTGTTTACGTTGATGGGAAAGATGAAACCAAAGTAAAATTTTATATTTTACATTTATTTGCTTATTTATTTATGATTTATAAATTAGGGTAAATGGGAATTATTATCAAAAGCTCAAGCAAAAAAAGTAAAAACACGATTTGAAGATGAAAAACGCAAGGAAAAAGCTCTTGCTGAACGAGAAGTAAATCAGAAATAGAAAGAGAAATAGACTTCATTTTTTGTTTTTATGATAGGAAAAGGATCAATTACAACGAGAAGAAAATTTGAAGAAAGCAAAAGAAATTACAATCACTGAAGATGCATCATTACCAAAAGCAAAAGTGGTATGTTAAATAGAGAAAACATTAGAAAGTAGTCTTATGCGAATATTTTAGCTTAAAATTAAAGCATTGAAAAGTGAACATGGTGAACGTGTCAAAGTTTTCGGTTGGGTACATCGCATTCGAAGACAAGGTAAATTAAATAGATTTATTTATATAAAATTTAAATTCATATTTAGGAAAAAACCTAATGTTCGTTGTTTTACGTGATGGCACTGGATTTTTACAATGCGTCTTTGTAGATAAATTGGTATGCACGAAAGAAAATTTATTATTAAGTGAATCATTTTTCTCTCTATTTGATAGTGTCACACATATGATGCAGTTATCTTGGCAAATGAAGCAACACTAGGTGTATATGGTGTTGTCCGACCTATACCTGAAGGTCAAACAGCACCAGGCAATCAAGAATTAGTGGCTGATTATTTTGAGATTGTTGGACATTCACCACCAGGTGGTGCTGATACATTAATCAACGAAGTTTGTTTACAGAATTCATTGGTTTTTCTTTCATTTATCATTTATTTATTTGAATAGGATTCGCACCCTGAGGTGCAACTAGACAACCGACATATGCTAATTCGAGGAGAAAATGTGAAGATTTTTAAAATTTTCTTTTTTGCGTTCCTTAATGATGATGTTGTTATTTAGACATCGAAAATTTTACGTCTTCGTTCAATTGTTACCCAATGCTTCCGGGATCATTATTTTGATCGAGGTTATTATGAAGTAAGTCAAAACAAAAACTAAACTCATTCAACAAGCTTTTAATAATTCGAATTGAATTTGATTAGACATTTCCGCCAACTCTCGTTCAAACACAAGTCGAAGGTGGTTCTACACTTTTTGGTCTTAACTATTTTGGAGAACCAGCTTATTTAACACAATCATCTCAACTTTATCTTGAAACAGCTTGTCCAGCATTAGGTGATGTGTTTTGTATTGCTCAATCGTATCGGGCTGAACAATCCCGTACACGACGTCATTTAGCTGAGTACGTAAAAACTAAAAACATACTTTTTTTTATTTATATTCATCAATGTGTCTATGCAGATATACGCATGTTGAAGCTGAATGCGCATTTATATCATTTGATGATTTACTCAATCGAATTGAAGATCTTGTCGTTGACGTTGTTGATCGTGTTTTGAAACATCCTGAGGCTCATCTCTTGTTCGAAGTTAATCCAGTATGAATCAGAAAATGATTTCTTGTTTTTATAAAATTATTAATTGTTTTTCTCTCGTGTAGGATTTTAAAGTCCCGAAAAAACCATTTAAACGAATGAACTACAGTGATGGTATTGAATGGTTAAAAGCTAATGGAATTAAAAATGAAGAAACTGGTAAATTTTATGAATTCGGCGACGATATACCTGAAATGCCGGAACGAAAAATGACTGATCAAATCAATGAGCCAATTTTATTTTGTCGATTTCCAGCTGAAATTAAATCATTTTATATGCAACGAGATCCTAAGGATAACCGTTTGACTGAATCGGTAAATTACCTTTTTTTCCTAATTTTTTCTTTTTATTTCATTGTTTCATATTTTTTCAGGTTGATGTTCTAATGCCAAATGTTGGCGAAATCGTTGGTGGTAGTATGAGGATGACAGATTTTCAGGATTTATCTGAAAGTTTTCGTAAGAATGGTCTTAAAACAGAACCATACTATTGGTATTTGGATCAAGTAAGTCTTAATCAATCATAATAACAAATAAAACATTTTCCATGTTCTAGCGTAAATATGGAACATTTCCACATGGTGGTTATGGTCTTGGTCTCGATCGTTTCATGACATGGCTAACAAACCGTCATCATATTCGTGATGTTTGCTTCTATCCACGATTTATTGGCCGATGTAGACCATAAAACAAAATACAAGACAAAATGTAATCAAGATCACGATTACCAACAAGAACTTGGTTTTCTTTTTCGTTTGACATTGTTTGTTTGTTTGTTTTTCCTGTTAAGTTGTGTGAAAAATTCTAAGCAAACATATTAGCAGAAGAAATATTGTTAACTAGGGGTGTGCTCATTTTTTTTCTTGAAAAGAAAAAAATTACATCATTGCTTTAGATGAATTCTAATTTAAATACTGATAAAATTTCATCTATATCTGAACAAAATAAAGATGGATCGTTACCAGTACTTCAAATTGATCCTTTAACATTAATAAATGCAATCTCACCGTTTAACGCTGTTGATGATAATCATGAAAATATACTTGAATCAGCATGTGTTAATAAATCACAGTCAGGATCCAATGACATTAATTCATCGTTATCAGAGAAATTCGATCAAATACATATTAAAAAATCGTCACTAACGACTCATATGGATGAACATTCGATTGCTGCTTGGGTTAAATCAACAGCAGTAGAATCGGCCGTATCATCTATTGAAAGATCACCATCACTTCCATCAACAATAATTGAGCAAATAACAAATAGTCGTCGTCCATCGACTGTATCAACTATATGTGATACGCAACAGCAACAACAAACATCAGCTCGTTCAGATACACTTTCATCGACTCTATCGCAAAACTTATCAGTAGTAGCCGATGCTCAACGAAGTTTTTCGTTTCCTGCAATCTCCGGTCAACATCAATTTGGTGATGATGAAGAAAATCAATTTGTCCAAGTAGATCAAGATGACGATTATTCATCACAGTTTCTTCCTGTACCAGAATCAGAAGATTCCGAAATTGATAAAGTAGAAAAAACAACATCCATAGAAGAACCAATGGAATTTCACACTCGATCACCCACTGAAAAAATGAAAAAATCTCCTGAAGACTCTCTTTCACTCGAAGTTCGTCGTAAATCATTATCGAATCGAAAGCGAACTAATTCTTGGAATACAAATAAAAATAATCTTCTATTATACCAAAAATCACATTCAAAAAAAATATCAAGTCAACCACCATTCTTAAAATCTCAAGCAGTCAACAATCAGTATCCCACTAATCATTCACCATCACCTGATACTAAAATTTGTCCTAGTGATAGGAAAATAAATCAATCATCAAGATTTTTCGATAATATTTTCAATTCTGTATCTACAACTGATTCGCCGTTATCATCTCAAAATTTAAAATCGCCGAATAATTCTCCATTATGTTCTCAATTTTTATCTATACCGTCATCGACATCCATGCTTTCATCAGATCAACCAGTATCAGATTTATCGGGTCAAAGCCCCATTGAATCATCGAATTTAAGAACAAGTGTGTCTGAACCATCACGCACAGCTGATATAATCGAAGAAGAAACAACTGATGAAACAAATTTCAATGTTTTAAAACAAAAACAAGCTAGTTCATTCTCAGCTACGTCATCAAGAACAGCAAGTACAGAAAATTTACCAACATCATCAAGTGAAGATGAATTTAGTTATATTAATAAAAAAATGAATGCACCAACTAAAAATGGAAAATCACAAAAGACACCTACTAATCAAAGACTAGATGCGTTGAGACAATTAAAATGGTTACTCGAAAAAAGATCAACAATAAATCCTCGATTAAATCTTGGACGTCGAAAACAACAACAAACAGTAGTACTGGTAAATAATAAGAATAAGAATAAAATTGTTGTTATAAAAATCTAATAGATAATTCAATTCATGTCTTATATGAGATACAATGAACTGCGAATAAATGATTTTCTGGATTGCTTAGAAAACGAAAATAAGTTCGAGCATGATTTCTATGTGATTAGCTCGCAAAAATATTGAAAATTTGTCAACAAAATCTCATACATTATAAATATTCTACAATCAGAAAGTTACCCTGAATTATTGAAAGCATCGACATTTTTTATAGGTCGGTTTTTTTTTACTTTTGAAATATCATATAGATCAAATGTAGCTGATACTATCTAATAACTAATCCTATGCATTTTTAGTCGGAGACTTTGTATCATTGTCCTGAAATTGATCATAATTAACAATACGAGAATTATTAACAATTGTAGTTGATAACTAAATTTGCTTTTCTTCTAGGCTCGTTCACATTTTCGATCAAATAATGCTCTCAGCAACACACCACCTTTGGAAACAAATCTATTAAATTCTTCTAAAGTATCATTACAACTTTTTTCGAGTTTAAACGAAAATTCAAATGCAGTCCATTCATTACCCATAAATCCTCATTATCCAACGCCGACTACATTCCCAGAACCAATTATATCACATATCGATCCTCTCAGTCAAAGTTATAGTTCTGTACGTAGCATTCATTCTGATTCAAGTATTACTGGTGCATTAATAAATACTAAAGCTATAACACGCAGTAATGCTCCTGGTACAATATCTCTTACGTCGTCACTTCATTTACAACGAAATACTCCAATAAATAGTAGTTCATCTCAACGAAGACGACTAGTTCCACATCGTCGTAACCTTAGTGGTTTGGCTGCTGTTCAACGAGACCGTAAAAGTTCATTTAGTAAAGCCAGTACGATTAAAACAGATGAACATCCACATCTATCTCAACCATTACAGCAACAACCAATACCATTAGTTCGTGATACAAAAGCAATACTTAATGAACATATAGCAATGATTAATAATTTACTTTTAAATTACTCATTTCATGCAAGTATACAATATCCATCGCAGAATTCATCTATTCGAGATTTTCTCTATACTCGTTTAAATGAATTATCATTACAGAATCCAATGAAACAACGATGTTCACGAATGGAAACAAAATCTTTTATTGATTCAATAACTGCTCATCAAATGAATCGATCACATCATTATAGATTTTTAATTCAGAGTATTCGAGATTTATTAAAATCGACTAATGATCCTGTACGTTTATCAACTTGTTCAAATGAAACTGAAGATGATATACCGAAATGTAAAATTAATATAGATGATAGTGACTTATCAAATACTTCAGAAGTATCATTAACCCCTATAGAAACAAATGAAACCTTAGACGATTTAAAATCTTTTAGAGATCATCCACTACGTTTTTTTCGTACATTATCTGACGATTATATTCGTGATTGTGAACAAACAGAAAAGGATCTAACACAAAAACTATTTGACATAGCCGAGAAACAACATATACTCTATTGTTTAAAACATGTTGATAGTGGCCATACGGATGATCATTTAGATTTATTTCATCGTCGACTTGATGCTATTTGTGTTTGGTATAATTTATATTATGAATTAACAATATCTGTGAAGAAATTAAGTGGTTTATTACGTTGTAACGATTGTGAAGATTGGCCAAAATTTCATTTTCGTTCACTTGCAACAGATCGTGAACGAAAGGCAAAACGAGCAGAAGAAAGTGATGATTATACAAGTGACAGTAGTAGTGATGAAGATGATGACGATGAGGGCAATGATCATACAAAAGCAACAGAAGAAAGTGAAATTGAAAGTGTATCACAGAAAAGTGTTATTGAAAAAATAGAAGAAACAGATGATACTGATATTATACCAAAAGTATGTTATTTCTTTTCTTGAGAAAGTGTTTTTTTCATAGGAAGGGAATATTAGTTTTCTATGTAATAAAGGAGTTGGACTCGTTCATTTCAGCTAATCTAATCGATTAATTTTCTTCCGTAAGATGAAGCTTATTAAAACAAAATAAGATTATACTCAATGGCGTAAAACTAGACTTTACTAACGTATTCTTTCGCACCATTATATGTATATGCACTTTTTTAATGTAACACTTTTTCTTATAATCAATGATTATATTTAACATCTTTTTCTTTCTCTCTTGATTTTGTCTAGATTTGTTGGCCCGATGAACCATTTGATCAATTTTCGAATCTCAAAAGTAAATTTTGAAACTTTGAGAATAAGAAAAATGAAATAAAAATCTTTATTTTATTTTTTTTCCTTAGTATCTGATGAATCATCTCATTCAATAACAAATGCTGCGCCACACAAATTAGATAGAACAACCTGTTATCGGTAAAAATTAATACGTTTGAATTATTTGTTTTTGATTAAACGATTAGTTATTATTTAGTAATTTTGTTTACTATATGGACAAACGTTCTTATCAAGTGAAATACGATGGTTTAGCTCGAACATTAATTGAACGTGTTGCACCTGTATTATTCAAAACTCGCCTTGCTCTATTGCAAACAACAGATCGAAGTGAAATAAAAATCGAACAAATTCTTGCCGGTTTATCTCTAAATGATTTTCAGTCACCCGATAAAAATCAAATAGATTCTAAAACCAACGTAAATAACGATGATATTGATGATAAATTAGTTGATACAGACAATCCTGTTAAAGATGATAATACAACAAATACAAATATCGGTGAATTGACTATTGAAAAATGGTTACATCATGTTTTAAAATCATGTTCAACAATCAAAATTATCTGTTCGCATACAGATGATCTATTAAAACACAATTGGCTTGAATTACATGAACAATTAGGTTTACCTTCATTATTGCCTTTATATTTTTTTGTTGTTAATGTGCTACTCGATGTTATGAATGAATGTTTAAGCTTGTATAATAAACCGTATATGAATAATGATATTATTGAAATTGATCCACTTTGCCGACAACAAGTAAGAACATAAAAATTGAATCTACTTTTCTTTTAATCTTTTCGTTTTTCCATTTTTAGCTTGTTCGTGAAGCGAAACTTGTTTTAAGGTTAGTATCATTGAAAACAATTATGAACCTGTTAATATTTTATTTTATTTTATTTCTATAGAGATGCCCTAGCGACCCGCTTGTATAGCGTTCGTATGATGGAACAATTTATTTCTCATCGGAAAATTGCCTACGAATTAACAGAATTCGACGAAAAAATAGTTAATCTTTATATGGTTGGTATTGTTCTTTTTTTCTTTCCAAATAATATAATCTAAACAGCAATATTCAGATACGGAGATATTAAAAAATGGGAATGTCTTGCTCTTCTAGAGCATAACGTATGACATCGCTTGATGCATTTCGGTAATATTAACTTGGTCTCAATATGTAGATCATATGAAATAACCATTTTGTAATGAGTAGTGAGTCGCTGCGCTGCATCTGAGAGTTTTTAATTCGCTCTAAGGTTGTACTAACATTTTATTAGTCGGTTTTTTTTTCATACGTGAATTCTATTTCTTTATTTATTAGCATTATAAACAATTTTTAAGTACAGTTTCAATTAATCGAACGTATGACATTCTAAATGATAATCCACAAATTGCGATGAATGAAACTGATAGAGAATATTATTACTATGTCGATGAAGAAACATCAGAATTAATAAAAGAATATTACTTTGCTCGAGATCTTACATTAACATTGGGCAATCGAGATTTAATTCATGCTTTGGGATTTCAATTCAAGTTTGTTGATAAAATTTATTTTAGAATTTTGTTTTGAATCAAGATTTTCCGAATTCTTTTTAGTGATCTTGTGAGAGGCATATTAGCACGATTGAAAGAAGAATTATATGAAACAACAGAAACATACTATCAAGTATTTGCAGCTGATACAGGCAATGCATCAAATGCCATGGATGAATTTTATTCAGCTGAGTAAGTGAAAAGAAAAAAACTATACATTGATATAGATAATCTACAACGAGTAGCTTTCACCTGTAAGAATTTTTTTGTGTTAGCAGAAATATTCCACGAAAACGATAAGAAAATTGAAAGTTCAGAATTAAAAGTCTTTTATAAAAGAAAGCAAAAAGTATTCTGTTGATTTTTTTATTATATATTCGTTTTTGATTTTTATAGCGTCATATCTGAAACCATAAAACTACCTTATTTTCACTCATCAGCTAGTGTTCCACCTGACTTTGCTCAAGCAGAGTTTTCAACTGCCGAGCCAGGCGCATCGCTTTCTGAACAAAAAAAGTAATCAATGATACTTCAAACAATTTAATACAATAAAAATTCATCTTTTGTTTATTTATAGAAGTGAAATTATCAATAGTACACGTGAATTTCGTCGAAGTTTTGATACAATCAAACAACGAACAATACGTATTTGTTCATTGGGTAAAACTCTTATTGATGTAAGTTAATTAAAGAATAAAATAGGATTTCGTAATCTTCTTTCCTTTTTTTTATCTTCTATAGGATTTTTCAATTGCAGCAGAATTTAAATGTCATAATTATCATGACCTCTGGCATGGGCTTCGACATCATGACTATGCTCAAGTCAAACGTCATATCGATAAATCTGTAAGTAAATAGCTGTTTCTGGATTTTTACATGAAAGCAGATGTTCTATTTTATTTTTTCTGAATGTAGAGTTCAGATGATTTTGATAGCTTTTATTTATTTGTTCCACCATGGTTAACAACAGATAAAAGTCAAGTTGAAAAATTATTGAGTCTTATTTGTAGTCAGCAATCGCCAGCAGACGAATTAACCAAAGCAAATACAGATAGTAAACCCTCATATATGATATTTATACCAAAGAAAACTTCTCATTCTCACAATACACATTGGATTGGTGACATTGTACTTATACGAGCAAGTGACAGTACACAATTAGCATTAAATTCAACTGAACTACCGTGTCTTCATTTGGTTGTTACAAGATCTGATCATTTGCAACAAGCAGTTGACTTATTTCAATTTCATACTGGAGCAAATAATAATATTCAATTGCTTAAAAAATTAGCTCGAGATGAAGACATACGTATAACATTCGATCAATTACCTGTACGTATTTGCTTGTTTCCTTTTTAACCATCGATATATATATATATATAAATCTTTGCTTTGCTCGTTTGAATAGGAATATATTGATAAATTTAGTAATCAATTAACTCATCTCGTTCGTATACTTAATACGATATGGGATCAAGATTCGATAAAAATCTTTCTTACTGAAATCGTAAAATTTGATGAAAGAGAATTACGTACAATTGAATCGAAATTACTCGATCTTGTGTTATATGTATATAATTCAGGGTTTGAATTATTTCGTCTTTTATATGATCTTTTACCACCAATCTCGATCAACGATGATAAAATACTGAAAAAATTCGTTAGTTTAATGAACGAATTTTTTTGTGAATGGTGTAAATGTGTTACCAAAAAATTTAAATACACATTAACGCAACAATCTAGCACAGCGAAATATAAAGTTCTTAGGTAAGATTTTCTATCATTAAAATCTCGAAAGTATTATTCTTTTCAATAGACCAAGATGGTTTTCACCTGGAATGATTTTTCTTGGTTTTTTGGCAAAATCTCCTCATTTACAATTGTTAACTGAAGATGAATACAGAAAATTAATGACAGAAATGCCAGCAGCACTCAAAGCTCTACGTGGAAACACATTGGATAATAAAGAATCATCTGTTATAAAAGGTAAATTTAGATCTACTTTAATAAATAATTATAAAATAAGTGAAGCAAATTAATCATGATTTTTATTCTTCACTTTTATGGAAAAAAAAAGATAAATATTTTCTAAGTAATCATCTTCGTCAAAATCTTGGTCTTGGTAAGCAATTAGTATATATTACAGTAGAAATATCAAGCTTGACACACTTGAATAGTAAAAGCTTGGGTTCGATTAATGAATGATTCGTTTGATCGATTCACACCTTTATCTATTTCTCTCTGAAATCTTCGTTTTATGATATATTAAAGGATTAGATTTGGATGTAATGAAATTACAATTACATGATATCTATTAGTTCAAGATTAAATTCTTGTAGATTTTGAGTATATTTTTCTTATTAACTCTTGATTTCTTTTGCGCCTCTATATCACGAGCATTAACTTATCGTTTCTCTTTTTCAATGAATTGATTTCTTGATTTTGGACTCTTAAAAAATAGAATTTTCTTCACTTTCATTTATGAATTTATTTTACTTCTTACAGCACGTTCAAATAGTGCATCATCAATACCAACAATATCTGTTCGAAAACATAGTCGATCGAGTACGAATATAACATAACATGTGCAATATTAAAAAAAAATTATCTTGAATGTTCTTTTATTTTTGTTTTGTTTGAACAGCTGGACATCGACGTTTTGATAGTAGTGGCGGTATTAATGAATTAGTACCATTGACATTTATCGGTCCTATTGAACGTATACAACACAGTGTAGCAAAACGTGAACAGGAATTACAACAAAAACTTCGTGAACGAAAACAAATTGGACAAATATTTAATAGTAACAATACAACAACATCAAATAGTATTGCATTAGATCCTGATATATCGTTAAAAACTCGTAATATTGATTTTCCTTGGAGACGTGGCACACGCATTGGACAAGGCGGTGCTGGTGTTGCATTTCGAGCTATTAATTGTTCAAATGGTTCAATTGTATGCATGAAAGAAATACAATTATCATCGATAGCATCTCGTTCATTACCAAGTACTTATCCTGAGAAATTGCGTCGTATTGCAGCAGAAATTGAAATGATTATGACTATTAATCATCCAAATATTGTACGATATTTTGGTATTGAAAAATATAAGGTAGGAAATTTTTTGTTCGATCAAAGAAATCTATTGTATTTATGAATTCATTTCTATTTAGAGAACAATTTATATTTGTATGGAATATTGTTTATCAACAGTCAATGAATTTTTAAATGATATTCGTGCATTTCAGCAACGGGCACATATTCGAAAGTCAAATAGTGGCATATGGACTGATTCAAGTGATGAAGATGATGAAATAAATACAGATTGTGCTCGTCTAGCTCCATCGCTGGATGAAAATGAACTTGTTCGAGGATTTGTCAAACAACTTTTGCAAGCATTATTAGCCTTACACGAACATTCTATCGTTCATTGTGATGTTAAAGGTGATAATATTTTTATTGCAAATCAAAATGGACATTATATTGTTAAATTGGGTGTATGTTTATATAGAATTTATTGTATTATAGAAAGAAAAGTAATGATCTGTCTTTTTTTTTATTCAGGATTTTAATTTATCTCACCGATTGGAATTAGAATCATGCTCACAAAATGATAGTGATTCCCGTAGTACACAATTTGGTACTTTATGTAAGTATATTATAATGTAAGAATTTCTATTTTAATACAACATGACATATTTAAATGATGATTAGACTAAATTTTTACTGATAAATATTTATGAAATTAAAAAAAAATTATCTATCTTCATGTCATTCGAAACCGTTAAGTGGATTTTTTTTTCTATTAACAGTAGAGAAATATTGAGTTACTTTCATAAGAAAATCATTAATGAACGTGCTATCTTCAACATTTATTGTAAGCATGCCAAGAGTAAAGAAAAAGAGCAGATTATTATAAACTTAAGGAAAGTTTTAGAATCTGAAAGCAGGTTAGCAAGAAAAATAGGCATGACAAACTCTATTGAAATATATAAAGTACTTTATTCAAGCTTTAATAGTAAAGTACATTCGGCTTAATTCTTAAAATATCGTTCATTAACATTAATGCTTTATCGGAGCCTGTCCCAGAGCTATACAATAGAAGGATTGTGACTGGATTCAGTTTTGCATCTAAAATATTTACTTGGAGTGTGACATTACAAGAGAAGATAAAGACTAAGCTGGCATCTCAGAAAAAGCCATGGAAACAGAACGTACGCACTTGAGAAATATTTTGATTACGAAGTCCATCAGTAATTATAAAAGGTTATACTAACCTATCTAAGAAAATATCTTTAATTAAAAGTGCTTTACATTCACGATTTCTTTTATAAAATAAGTTTTCAATAAATTCTTTGATCATTGATAAAATAATCAGTTGCGATAACTTACAAAATCAAGAAAATTTCATAATAAAATTGAAGTAAAAGCAAGACAAAAAGAAATCGATGCTTTAGTAATTTTCTCTTAGCTATAACTAATATATATATATATGTCGTATCGAAGTTAAAACTTCGACACACATGCAGCTCGGAAACATTTTAAATTCACTGTTAAATAAATAATTTACTAAATTAAATGTAGTTCAAGTAAATACATTATCAAAAATAATATTTTATCAATAGAAATATTCATGTATTAAATAATAGTGATTATTCATAAACTACGAACAAGAAAAAAAGATTGAAGACAGAATTTATATACATATTTTTTAAGATAAATTATTAGAAAAAAATAGATGCTTTACAAAATTCATAGCTTATTTTAAAGATAGATTACAGCAAAAGCAAATTCGCAATACACTTAATAAGAATGAAATTATTTATCAAATATAAATTATTTATTAGCACATACTCCCGAGTTATGACAATGAGAATTACACAAGATATTAGCTTGTTTACATTTACATTTATTTATGGAAAGTTTTCAAGTATCTTGATTTTATTGATCAACTAAAGAATCAATATCGTACTGCGACACAAGTTGTTTAGGTTTATGTTGCAAATTTTTGTAAAAAACTAAGTTTATGATTTGCTCGGAATCGATCCACCATCGAACTTCTCGGAAATAGCTCACATAGATATCAAGAAACCTTATAATGATAACCCCTTTCTTGTTCGCATTTTATGAATAATCACTATTATTTTTGATGATGTATTTACTTAAACTATATTTAGTTTAGCAAATTATTTATTTAAAAGTGAATTCAAAATGTTTCCGAGCTGCATGTGTATCGAAGTTCTAACTTTGTCAATATCGCACGACGAAGTTATAACTTCGTCGACCGGTGTAACTTCGATACGACATATATTCGACTAAGAATATCTTGTGAAGACGTCCGAATGTGTTTATCAGTCTAATAAAAAGATGTATACATATTTTTTTGTTTTGTTTCTAATAGATTTTAAACCACCAGAACCAGAATATGTATATCAATCTGATATTTGGGCATTAGGTTGTACTATTATCGAAATGCTAACTGGCAAAGTAAGTGAAATAAATTATGTTCAAAGTTAAACATAATGTATATTTCTCTTAATATATTAGCCACCTTGGACAAATATCGTGCGTCCACATGAAGAACGTATTTATATTCAAAATCAATTATTAGCCAAAAAAGGTCCACCAATTCCCGATGACTTGAAAAAACAACACGAAGCATACGATTTTATTCAATTATGTTTAACCCCTGATGTCAATGAACGACCATTAGCGAGAGCATTACTCGATCATCCATATCCACGTGTTCGAACAGGTAGCATGTCAATATTTGAATTATAATAATTCTCTTGCCGTTCTTTTTTCCCTCTTCTAATTAGATTCTTAATTGGACATTTTAAACAGATCTGTACATTTATCAGTATATTTTATTATGAACACTTAGCTTTAAAAATCTTCAGGCAAACAGCATGTTGGTTTAGTATTTTGTTTGTTGGGTTAGATATATATATATATATATTTTTTTTTGTGACAGATTTTTAATATTGAAAAAGAAAAAGTAAATAAAATATATAGAAGAGTTTAAAACGCATGATCATCAATAAATAAAAATTCTTTAGATGAATCTTCATTTATTTCGTAATGTCCTGCCTCGCTATTTTCATAATAAAACACGTTTGCCTGAACTTGATTTTACGAAACCAATAAGTGATCGTCTCAAAAAAACTTCTATGAAAGAACAAACATATACAAACACGAATAATGATGATGATAAATCATTATTGAAAATTTCTCTACGTGGTCAATGTCTCTTTGGTTTACATCCAATTGAAATAGCACTGAAAACTAAACATCGCCAATTTTATCAATTATTTCTTAGTAATACCTCGAATGAAAATCGTCCAATCATGCAAAATATTCAGCAATTAGCAGAAAATTTATCAATACCAATTAAATACACAAGTACAAATACTCTTGATCGCTTATCATTTGATCGACCACATCAAGGTGTTTGTCTCGATTGTTCACCATTACCGATTCAAGATATTGAACAAACAATAGGAATAAAAGCTAGTTCAAATAAAATTTCTTTAGATTTATGTCTTGTTAAAATTCATGATCCAATGAATTTAGGTGGAATTATTCGTACAGCACATTTTTTTGGTATTGATAGAATTATTTTGACTCGTAGCACATGTCAACCATCGCCAGTTGCTAGTAAAGCTAGTTCAGGTGCACTTGAATTAATGCCTATTTATACATGTAATGATTTAAATACGTATTTAACTTCATTACGCAAAGAAAATAATACAGCTCTCATTTGTGCTGCACATCAAGGAAATACTTCATTACGAACATTTCGTTTAGATGATATCAAGAAAAAATTTTCAACTACAAATTTACAACGTATTATTGTACTTATCGGAAATGAACATGAAGGAATTTCTGAGGAAACAGTGAAAATGTGTCATTATAGTGTATGCATTCAACCAAATAGTGATAGTGAAATATCTTCATTGAATGCATCTGTTGCTTGTGGTCTTTTCATGTATCATATTTCTGCGCAAATGTAATCGTAGCAATGCACTGCAATAAACGGCACAATGTCTTGAATAAGATAAAATAGTAAAAAGCTTTTTTTTTTGATCGTAGGCGGTTTTTTTTTCTAACCATTAGAGATTTGAAAAATAAAAATAAATTGAAGTTTTTCTCTACAAAGCAAAAGAATATCTCAGGATGTCCGTGAACTTTTTTAAAACACTCAAAGAAGAGCTCAAGTGGGGCAAGTTCATATCCTATTCAAAGCTGCTTCGACCGTAGTTCTTTTATAAACAAAATAAGCTTTCATTAATTTATTATATTATTCCATAAAAATATCACAGATTTCATTCCTACATATATATTAATAAATTAATGATCCAAAAAATTAAATTTCCTCGTTCTTCGTAGTTCGTCGAGATCGGAAACTATACTTGATTAAATATTATACAAGATGTCAATTTGAATTTATCTAGATATGCTTTGATGCTCATAAAAAAGAATAGTAGCAATCATATAACGATGATTTCTAATTCTAGCCTCACACAAAAGCCTTGCTTTTTGCTGTAAATATCAAAACTTGATAATTATGCAAAAGAGACGAAAATATTTTGATAAAACAAAAAGAATATGATACGTCTTGCTTTTTTCTCCATCATTAAATCGAGTTACCTTATTTGTTAAAGAGTTGAAATACTACTCTATAATTATCGGGCGAAACTGTTCTTTGTTGTGTTGTTCTAAACAAGTTTCTTTTTATAATTAGTCTTTTTAATTATTGAGTAGAATATTTTATTACTCTCAGGCTAAATTACACTTCGAGAAAGAAGAAAACGAAAAAGCTCAGGAATCATCATTATCTGAATGTTTTATGAATACGATCCGAGATATTTGAGAATTGAACTCGAATGAAGATGAGTAAGTTTTCTAGTCTAATAATATTAAAAAACGATCCCTGCTGAACTTTAAACAAAGTCAAAACATCGCATTCAAAGAACAGGTTTGTTGTTTGCTTCGTTATTAGCTATATAAACACAAAAGTTTTACAATTTATTATGAATATGATTAGTTTCGAATGCGTTACAAAACATGATTGAATTATGCAAAAGTTCTATTGAAAAACAATCGAAATCTCTTAAAACAACATAAGTAATAACACTGTAGACAGCAAATGTCTGGATTAATTTTGATACCACTAGACTGAGCGTAGTTTTTTATTTGCTAATACAATTAACTGAAAACATCGTTGCTGAACCAATGTAATTATCTTACATAGTATTCTCCCCGGTCTAATTTACATCGAAATGTTTGATAAAGTACTTTTCTACTATGTATGCATCGTTGCATGAGGTACGAATGCTTGTTAAAGTAAATTATTTATTTCATTGATTGAGTCTAATGTATAAAGACAAAAAGGAAGTGCGCTGGAAAAAAATTTATATAAACAACACGTAAAACAGATGTTAATACTACATAGTATTTTACATTGCATAATGAAAAAGAAACGATTGGTTAGCTATTTATCAACGTAGGTCAAGTACGATGATTATTTCAAGCTGACGACTTGAAAAATTTAAATAATATAAACAGTCTGATTAGAGTTGCTATATCAGAAAGATAGTATTATGAATATTTTTCCTCTTTCCGTTTTTTCTTTTCCGTGTATAATCGCATACGATGCCTGTAGGCAATAGAGGTTTTTCCTTTGTTTTCTTTGGAAATTATTCATATCTCAGAAACGATCTCCTTCTACAACCATTTTATTCTACTCAATAGTATGTTTGGGCTTTCACGAGAGTTTTTTTTTTCTAGTGACTGCTGCTCGTCATTGGATATAAGGGTACGTGATATATAAGAAACTGAATAGAACATAATTTTCATTAGTTCTCATGAGTCACAAGAAAATTAAGTATGTCGTAGAAGAGTGTATTATACTCGAAAAAACGTCTTTATTTCATAGGATTGAATTTTATTGATAAAATCCTCAGAATAATGATATTACTATATTTTGATATGGAATTCTTCGCTTTAGGGACTCACGTATATATTTATGCAAAAGCATGAGTTGTAGTGAGTCAAACTATATATATATATAGAAACGAACGTTTCGATTGTCGGGTCGAGCAAGCTGTTCTTTGCAAAATTTCAAGTTCTTAGTTGTAGATAGTTCCGTGTTTTCTATGATTTGATATAAGAGCGACGATTTTTCTTATGGGCTTGATTGAGAAGGAAATTGCATTTATATTTAGCTCGATTCAATTTTGTCTAGTTATTTATTGATTTAGTTGATTTTTCTTATATATTTCTCAAAGCAGTCTTACATTTATTCTTCGTGTGATTTTTTAAGAATTGACTACAAAAAGAAAGTAATGATACAATTAATTTATACTACTTTTCAACATCATCAAATCACGATTTCTGTTAATCTTAAAATATTTCTACTTGATGAATCTATGTAGTTTATTTAGAGTTTTTCTGCTTGATTTTTCTATTGTATAAGTAGCCTGTACTGAAGAATCTGTGTCAATTTAGAAACATCACAATTAATTTACCGTAAGTATTCTAATAGAAGTTGTAACAAAAATAGATAAGTTAAGTTTTTCCGCATTTTTATTTCGTGTTTGTAAGATTTATTGTGAAAAATTTCTGTCTCGACAGTAAACCTTCTCGTTCTTTTTTAAATTAATCTATATAAAGTTGATTTGCAGATAAGAAAGTTTTCACAGCAAGGCAGTATTATTACAGCTAATTCACTGTTAATATAACTCTATCATGCATTATTCCTTTTCTAGATTAAGTACATAATTAGATGCACATTATATCCTATTTTTTTTCTGGGAACTGATATGCATCCACATTGTTTCCTTTTTGAAGGGTGAAACCTTATCATGCATACAAAGTATCTTTTTCCAAACGTTAACTTTCGGTACATTTCACAGTATTTATAAAACAAATTAAAAAGTTTTATTTACAAACTTTTCTTTTGAACAACATAAATGGTTGCGATACCTCTTTCACGTTATCCAGATATTGAGAGTGTATTCGATCCTGGCCGTTTAAAATGTTTTCATGTGTGAATAATTTTACCAAAAATTGCGCAGATTAAATACTACTATGAGAAAAGAAATACTTATCTTGTATAGTTGACGTTCTGTATGATTTCTTGACATGAAAATTTGTAAGGAAGGAGCCAAGGGTAAATTACTTTTCAAGATTCTGTAGAAAATTTTGAATGGATGGAAAAAGGAAGAAAGNATTGAATTGAGGGTGAGGGAAGCTTGTACTTCAATATACTCTCGTTTTCAGCATTTCTATCCATCGACATTTGTATTAATTTTGATTTCGATATTTTTATTTTCGATATTTTCTCCTTTCAATATTTTTCCTTTCTGTCTTTTTCCATCATACCAAAATTTTCCATAGAGGTACACTTAGTATAAACAGTCGACTTGTCCACGTAACGGGCTACTTCGCCGATCAAATTTTAAAAATACTTTTTTTCCATATGGACCGTATTTTCTGGTAGAATTTTTTACGCTGATTATGAATTTGAATTTTTTTCTTAAAAAAATTGAGTTTGGGCGTCGAAGACCGCGTTTTAAAGTTTTCAAAAATCGTACTTTCAATTTTCTAATCAAGAAGCTTAAAACAAAAAATGCAGACTAATATATCATTCGTCGCAGAATTTGATTCTCTACAAAATGACCTATTTATTTTTTACTCCAATTTCTCAGGACAGCTTCTAAGCTATTTTACAGTTTCTAACTTACTGTACAATTATTGAGCTCCTATGTCAACGCAGCAACTTGATTTTTTTACAGAAGAATATATATACGGCAATGATCAATATATATATATAAACATTAAAAATTTTTAAGCATGTTAAGTGCTTCAAATTTGGTCGACAAAAAAGCGCGCCACAGTGTTACGATTGTTTTTTTCATTTTTTATCTGAGCGAAAATAGTTTAGAAAAAATATGTTTTACTGCTTGAGTGCCCATCCAATTCTCTACAAAACTGGTACCATACGTATTTAATTTGAAGAAATAATTTGTCAAAAAATTAGAGTTTTATAAGCACCCCTAGAGAAAAAGGGTCCTTTTTTCTCACAGTGTTACGCGACGATAGAACCTTTCTAGAAACACGAGAGTTCAGTCAAACTAGATTATTTTTGAACATAAATAGATTATAATGAGCTACGCCGAATGATGTTTGAAAGATCTTGTTAGCTTTTATGCTTTTCGAGATAATGGCAAAACAAATTGTCAAAATGTCACAGCTTGACGTTTGGAGGAGCCGCAGTATAATTAAAAAAAAGAAAAGGATCCATTATATAACTGAATAACATGCATTTATTTATAATTTGTAAGATCCTGATTAAGTTTTCTGTTTTTTTTTCTCTTCTAAATGACTATTTGAACAACTATTAGATATCTATTTTATTTTTCGCCTCTATTTTTCGCATTTAAGAAGAAAAGGAATTAATCAGAAGATTGTCTAAATTTGACAAATATTAAAGACGACTAACTTAAAAGAAATATGTCATGATTTCACGTATTTTTCTTCTTTCAATATTTGGAATTATTTATAACGTTGGTAGAAATCATGAAAGATTTTATTCTTTGTGGAATAAACAAATCGTTTGCATTCTGTTAATTGCTTTTGAGAACATATGTTAGTATTATGACAAATTATGCGTTTGAAGTTTCTCAGAGATGTGCTAACTATGCTGCTTTGGCATCAGAAGTACACGATGAGATATATTGAGGTTATTAGATTCTAATGGTATTAGCATCTCATTTAGTTGTTCATGCCATAATACCAATTATATTCTAAACGTAAAACTACTTAGAAATGACAGCTGTATTTTACAGCAAATGAAGTAACTAATCTCAATAGATTTTTTATACATATAGATCTAGAAAATAAAAATTGGGAAGGCATAAAAATTTATTATTGCAAACCATTGATAATAGATTTACATTTTTCTCGCGTGTGGTTTGCTTTTCTAACAAGAGTAGTTTTTGTTATAAAGTAGTTATCATTGATAAGGTGATATTCTACTATTGGCTTTGCCATTTTTCTAGTATTTTATTCGTTTGAATGAATTAGAATCAAAGATTCGCTTTAGATTTAGAATTAAGACAAGAAATCAATGTGAGTATTTTGATAAAACATAACAACATAACGGTAATCTTGTGTTGTATTTCTTGTATTTTATGCATACATCGTGGCACATGAAATTGTTTTTTTCAAAGCGAGAATATTATGATTGATTAGTTTCGCTTATGATAATGATAATGATGATGATGATGATGATGATGAAAAGACCTTTTTCCTTTCTTTTTTTTTGTTTTTAGCGTATAGATAGACTTTTGGTTCTTGCCCTCGATTGCCAATGCGTCTATAATTATATAAGCTTCGCAAGTAAGAGATGGCGAAGTAGAGAACCAAGAAGTAAATAATCGATTGCTAAAGGAAGAGTTCTTATTTTGTCTTCTTTTATCAAATGCAGATTCACAATAGCAATTCATCATTGTCTAAGAATAATTATTGTTCGATATATAAGCGTATACCCAGTAGGTTCTCTCCTTTTTTTTTACAAAGATGTTTCTTTTTGTATCGTTTTTCCCGACTGAGTAACTTTAATCGACCTTAATGAAATGATCTTCATTTGTTTAGATTAGAGTACTTTTATAAAAATGTTATTCATTTAATCGATCACGCGTAATCCTTCGAGAAACAAGCGTTTCAATTATATAATAAACATTAGTTGGCCGAGTTTCCAATCTATACATGAACACGTTATAACAACATAGAAGATGGGCTCATTTACATATTATTGAAATACGTTAACAGTTTTCTGAAAATGACATTCAATTGAATGCAATAATAAGAAAATAGTATACTATGTTACACTATTAATTTCTTATCATGAAGGAATATTCCATAGCTAGTATCAAGATTCTTTTTCTTTTTTCATTGTGAAAATATCTTCAACAGATATTGGAAACTATAAATATTTTTAATCAGTAAGTCATGTACTCAACTAGTCTCATGAATATAGATGAAGTTTTTCCTATATGCAGTCTCGTGTGAGATTGAAAAGACGAAAGAGCCTAACTTCCAAAATTATCCTCTAATCAAGATAGTAAAAAAACAGCACGAGAACATCTTAATATTGAAGTTAATCACAATATGAATAATCTATTCTATAGATAAATATAGAATTTATTAATAATAATGTGGCGATGTTGTCTTTAAGATCTATTTTAGTTATTTTTATGTGTCGATATAAGAACATCGCTTACAAGCTAAGTTGTTTGAATATTTTTAAATACCACTTGAGGCCAACAGCTCCGAAAACATTTTTAGTCAACTTTGTTACATAGATTTGTTTTAAGGAACCGAAAGAAAAGTAATAGAACAATTCTATTAATAACTGTCGTGTGCCGTTCTTCTTAATTATATGTTATGAACAGTAACTATAGACATTAAGTGATAATATCATCAACAATATTTAGACGCACCACATTACTATTAGTAATGCGCTATCACTGCGGGGGAAATGTTAATTGTTAGCTCAGCACGATGACAAAGAGGAAACTGTTTAAGAATAAAGACATATTAATAATATAAAATAGAAGAAAATCGCGAGTGATTTGATAAAGACTCTAAAGTATAGTATTTGAAATCAATATTTTATTAAAAAATGACGCAATCAAAGTGCAAAATGCACCTTGTCTGGACTGATTAATGCATCACATTTTACGCGTATATTTGCAGCTGAAATATGCGTGTCGTTTTTCATTAATCTCTTATGTGTTTTTATGCTTTACGACAACACTATTTTCCGGCTATCTTACCTAAATTTTATTCTGCGCAATCTATATTTACATGGACATGCTTGTTCTGATAAATTATTGGCAAACATAGACGAACATGGACTGTAGAATTATCATTAGTTATACAGAAAATAAAATGAGCATTAATACATTGGCCTTCTAGGTCTTGATAAAACACAAACAGGAAAAACTACTTCTATGTGTTGACAAATGTACAGATCTCAATCCTCTATATAATGCGTTATAAACTTTAGTTATTATAATTGCTGTTGTATTTTTGTCCATTTTAAAACGTGTATATAAACACTTCCTCGACAGCAATCTACGCTTACTCTTCAAACAGTTAAGCACTCTTCTTTCTTGTATTCTAGAAATATTTTGCTAAGAATAATGAACAATAGGCTATTGGATATGCGTGGTCGAACAAGGCTTTTGAATGTTTTTTTTTATAATATAATGTAGTTGCTTTTTTCAATAATTCGTTTGATGAGAAAAGTATTAGTTTGAATAAATGTAACTGTAACGCAGTTCTGTTTCGTTATTCTATTAAGAATTTATCATGCTTGATATCACTGGTTAGGCTATTCTTTAGAGCAAGATTATTAAAAGAGAAACCAGTTGCTCTTTCAATTTATTGTAAATCTCTTTCTCATTTTCTATTTGATAAGAATCTTTTTCGTTAGAAGTCTTAACACCTATTGTCTTCTTCTTCTTCTTCTTCTTCTTCTTATTGTCTGCTTCTTTCATTATTCCACTCTTAACGTACTCGTTTTTATGAATTGCATGCTCTTCACAAGTCATATCAATAGACTGTTAAGCACGAATCAATTAATACGAACATTCAAACAGATATGACCTGGATGTATTTGAGTTGAACTAACGACATTTGACATTAAAAGAAAACAAGTTCTTTGTCTAATATTTTTGTTTTTGACGTTTTTTAGAACATTATTCAGTATTGAAACATGACGATCGATTCAATGCATACTATGGATGATTCTTGTATCAATGATGATTCATATTCTCAAAATTTCGCATCAGTTAAATTACGTTTTTCACTAAGCACAACACTATTAGTATATGGCATTTATTTATTACCATTTTGTTTCGGCATATTTGGTAATATTAGTGTATGTCTTATATTTTTTCAACAAAAAAAATTACGATCAATAACAAATACATTTCTCATGAATCTTTGTAAGTTGAACATATTTATTTTTGAATAAGTATAAATTATCTACGAACGTGGCTTTTTTTTAAATCGAATTCTTAGGTATAAATGACTTAATTGTCTTATGTGTATCGATTCCAATGACATTATCAGCTGCATTGCTTGAACATTGGATATTTGGTGCATTTCTTTGTAAACTTCTTAATTTTGCTCCAACAGTAATAGCTCTTGTATCAACATTTACTGTTGCCACAATATCTGTTGAACGTTGGTTTTTTATTGTGAATAAAAAAAAGTTCGATCGTCGTTGTACAATCATCACACTTATTCTACTTTGGTTTGTATCGATATTAATTGCATTACCTGAATTTTTATCTCGACGTATACAAGAATTTGCACCACCATCAATACCATTTCCAATGATGGAAATGAAACTGTTATTACATACAAGAAACGATCTCAATGATACAGGTTTTCCACTAATGAATATGATAAAACCCTTATGTCATATGAAAAAGATTTATTTTTGTGTTTTAAATCCTGGTATTCATATGCGAATATTTTCATACATTGTCATCACTGTACAATATCTAGTACCATTCATATTTGTATCGGTTAGTTGTTATTCAATAAGTCGTTTTCTTAAAGGACGTATGAAACATATGCGTACATATCAAGTATGTCGTTCTGCAGGTAATAATGATAATAGTCTGCCTAAACAACGAAAAAAACCCAAACTTCAACACCAATCATCTGATGTCGATGATATAACTGAACATAAATTCACTGATTATGAAGAAATATCTGTGACAGTGGTTAAAGATGAAAATAAAAACAATCATGCATTGACACGTCTTCGTAGTATATTTAAAAATCGTAAACAACATCCAAATTCACTAGATTTAGAGCCGCTAAATTCTCCGTCCCCGTCAGATATTAATCCTGCAATAATGCCCAATGTTAGAGTTCAATCACATAGCGAAAGACGTTTTCATCGTAGTAAAAAATTATTGATATGCGTCGCTGCCCTTTTTACTATATCATGGTTACCATTGACTGTCGTACAAATTTATTTAGAACATAATGAAGAAATAACACGTGATGAACCGAATTTTGTTTATGCTTATTTACTTATACCTTGTTATTTAATATCATCATTATCAGCTTGGATGAATCCTATCATTTATAATTATATTAATCGTAGCTTTCGTCGTGAATTTTATGCACTTTATCCGTGTTGTTGTAAATTTTCGTCATCGTTAGCAACATCCTCATTTACGTCTACAAGAAGGGCAGCGCCAACAGTTACAGAAGAAAAACTACATAGACGAACATTCAAAGATATTGAAGAAAAAAGTGACGCTACAAAAGCATGTTCAGCAAATAAATCAGGAGTACATATCATAGCTTTTGCTGACGGAGAAACGAAAATAGCATCAATAGATCAAATCAATAAACATATTTGATTATTATTTTTATGTAAAACTGCTGTGTAAATCGAATTTGTTTTCTGGTCTATGTTTTTATCGCCCTAATCGAACTGTTTTTTGCAAGGGCATGCAATTTTTGGCATTCTTGATCAAGCAAGTCAAGAACTATGGGCACATTTTGAAGTAAGACATTAGGCCTATCGGTGAGCTCAAGTTCTTAAACTTCTTGCTCTATCGCTGGATATTCTTGCTCATGCGCTTGAACTTTTATCTAAGCGTTTCTGTAATTAAAGAACTTTTTCAATTTTACCTTCAAAAGAACTCAACTTGCAATAAAAATGTATAGTTGCATTTTTTTGTAACTCATGCACTATGGACACATCTTGAGCTCAAGTCTTGGCAAGCGCATGAATAAAAAAGTTCGACTATGGCAAATAATGATAATCATGTAAAAATGTCTTATTTCACATATCGATTATTGCAGCAAAATGAGCATATAAAATAACAATATATTTTATTGTTCCACTATTATTTATAAGATAAAAACTAAACAAAAATTTGCTTTAAATATAGCTTAAACAAATTCTACAAATGATTTAAAGAATTCTATCATTTTGCACATTATAATTTACTTAGAACACTTGTTCCTTTGAAATATTATTCCCAGCACTTTCCTGTACTGTGTGTGTTCGAAATGAGATAGAGTACAGGTAAAATTATTTACGTTCGATTGAATAATCGATATAGAATACAAAAATATAACATGTGAATAATGATATGATTTAGAACAGAACTCTAGTTCATAATTCGGAACAAGTCAATGCAATTGAACCCGAAGAAATTCGAAAGGATATTTTCTGTAAAATTCGTCGAATGCAATAAAAATTGCTTACATTTTTTAACAGATTATTCTTCTAAAGTATGAATTTATAATCTCTACTATCTCCCCAGGAGTTTTAGACGATGGATTTTTTAGTCGACACAAGCCGCCAGTAGGTATTGTGACGTTTATATATTTATCTATAAATGTGGTATTGTGCTTTTTGTTATCAATAACTTACTTATTTTTACTTTGTTGATTGACACAAATTAACACTACACTCTTGGGATTGAATTTTATAATTCATTCTGTAAAAACATTTCTAAATTTATCACTGAAACAGTTGTTTTCATTCTACTTTTAAGTTTTATCAACCGAGAATAACATAGGAATGCTTTTATCGCTAATTGTGCCGTAAATTTATTTGATACTCTTCTTACCTTTTATATCAATATAGTTACTAATAGGCAATGCTCTAATTCAGTTGAGAACTCGATACTGATACACGAAAATTCAAAGAAAATCGCTTCTATCGCTGCTTGGAGATACATCAAGAAATAACTGACTGGAGACGACATATTCACAGGTGTTAGTATGTTTTTTCAACTGCGGTCTCATACATCATGCATTCTAAAATAAGAAAAGTACATGTTTGCAGCGAGATCTCACACTTACAACAAGATCATATTTTGACATTTCAAACTGAAAGCTAAGGTGAGAATAATCCAAAATTAAAGTAAAATGCTTTTTTCTTTCTTTTATACACCATTAGATAGAGCTCGTCGAGCTGAGTAAGAATATATGTCTTTGAATTTCTTTTTCGAAATGATTACGGAAAACAATTTCCACTTTTTTCAATTCAGTTGAAGAATCGCATTTTTCTTAAAAATATGGATATCTTCAATGTTTTTTGAAATTTTAATAGAAATTTCGGTCTGTTGGAATTCTAAATATGTATATTCGGATTCCTTGTGAAAAGCTGTGTCTACTGAACCTATTTTTTTTTATATCACTTTGCGAAAATTTATCTATGGAATTTCTTAAAGAATATCGACCAAAATATCCAAAACAAATGACATCTTGGCAACATTTTTGAAAATCTATCTAGTGTTTTCTGTTAAAAGATATAACCCTGTTCTATATGTCATTAGAGCCAGTAGAAATTGCGCTTCAAAAGTATACCTTTTGTTTTTTAAATATTTCACTTTTGTCTAGATAGTATAGTCACCTCTTTGATTTGCACTGAAATCAAGAAAACGAAGTTTCTATAGATTTTTCATTTTTTCATACCCCTTTAAAATACATTGCCATATGTAAAATTATGTGGCGAATCTCATCAAACGTGAAACAAATAATCTTTTTAGTCAACCTCTATTTATCCTAAATGCTAATTTTAATTAACAGAACAGCAGTAATCATATAAATCAACAGTACACCGTAAAGTAGAAAATTAGTTATAGAGTTTAATCAAGGATATTCCAGGAATGCCTATATGAATTCAACCAGGTTTTCTCAAGTATATGAAAATCGATACCGATTTTCAACGAATGGTGTTTTGCTAGTGAATAAATTTGCATTTCTACTTTTGAGAAAATCAAGCATTTCATAGAAATCCGTAAATCAACTAGCGAATCATGAATTTTAAAAATTAGGTGGCCATACTTAAAGTCGATTTTGGCATTCCTGGAATTTTAATAAAAATTACAGTGTAGCAACATATGAGAAACAAATGAGTAGTTGAATCATCACCCTACAAATTAGTGTTTGTTATTCTTCTATAAGACTGAACTGGCGCACTGCAAAAGTTACCGAAAAATGACTTTAACACTTGTTCGTAAGTTTGTCCTTCGTTATAAGCGTGCAAAGTACACCAAAAGCGCCGAAATAGCTTCAAGTCAACATATCTAGTTCTAAAATTTTCCCGTGATTGTGGAATTATTTTTAGCATGAGATTGTAAGTTTGATTGGTATTTTTTCTGATAAATTGTTTTTGATAACACCAAACACCTTCTATAGCGTTAAGTTCACAATGAAACTTTGGTAAAAAGTGTATCTTAACGTTATATTTATTAGCAAGTTGTTCAAGACGAGATGTCTAAATAGCAGCGTGAAAAGGAGACAAGTAATGTACTTAATTAAACTTACAACTTTAAATGCAGGATGGTTCGTTAAAATGTCTATTAATTGCTCACGTTTTACTTTTGGTGGTAATTTAACATTAAGCTCTCTGCTAATTTCGAGCAAACCTTCAGATAAACCATTATTAGGGCTACTTTTGAAGAAGCAATCTATAACTTGTAGTCGACCTTGTGAATCAATGTTTTCAATAGTATCAGTTGTACACCTAACTCCGATAGATTTATCGAAATCTGATAATACATAGGGTTTTGCTGTATGTGTTGTAGCATTATTAACTATAGCTGCAATATTATGGTTTTTAAATTCACTCTTAAATTGTAATAATTTAAATAGGCGTTCGGATTGTGCAAGAATCGTTGAATTATCAAAATATGGGTCGTAACCGATATTAATAGATCCTATGGCAGTCTTTTTAACATAAACAACATCTTCAACATTGTCATCTAGCTCAGGATATAATGCTAGTCCTTGTTAATATTTTTTGTCATTTAAGGTAAAGAAAGGACCTGATGAATGCATTACTAGATAATCGCTAATCATTACCGATCTTCTCCTTCATTTCCAAAAAAACGGTGCATCGTTGTTAAGAAACCACCTTTTTAGTGAAACTTCGCCTAACCGAAAGGTACTTTCGTCATGAACTAAAAATAGGTAAGAATGGGTATCATAAAAATGAATCCTACGTTTTCCTTAGTAGTCCTACTCACAGATCAAAACAGATGGAGAACTGTTAGAAGGCAATATTCACAAAGGATTTTCATCATTAGAATGTGTAAAAATGATCTTTTCCCTCGAGAAAATATTTGATTAAACTTTCACGATGAATAACTATTTTTGGATGCTCGTGCCCTTCAAAATAGGTTCCCTTTGAATTTGAATCAAAGCGAAACCCCCAGCGTCGTAGATCTAAACGACACAATTGTATAAATCGAACAAAATTAGTATTCTTATTTTTAGTTGTATTTGTTATTTCATAATATTTTTGATCAACAAAATTAGCTAAATCCCATGCTGTAAAATCAGCTGATTTATTACGACAACGTTCAATTGCAACTAATTTTGCTTCTAATTCGAGTTCGAGAAATCCTTCATAAAAGTTCTCGATACGCTTTCCCCCTCGATTATTTGTGCAAAGCTGATCGTAATCACCAGATATAAAAATATCAGTCCATTTCTGGCATGTTTGACTTGACAATGCACCAATTTCTTTCATAAATAAATCACAATCCCGCCATGTTATTTCAAAATGTCTTAAACTCATGTACAACAGAACACTTGTATATTTATAACTACAATTATTTTTACATATTTCAAAAATGTCTGATATATCATTTAACGTAACTTGATTATTGAAGTTTTTTGACATATCAAAAGAGTCTTCGGCAATTTTCATTTCTTCCTCATCTGATTCTGTGGAACTTTCATTACTGTGATCAACAGTTTTGCCGAGTAAACGTAAACGTAGCAACGAAATCCGCACGTTGCGAAAATGAGAACGACGTCTTGGTAATTTCGGCATATGATATAGAAAATTGTGATAATAGAAAACAAGAAATTTATCTGAAATATACTGCTACGAGCTATTTTATTCTTATTATCAATTTGAAAGACAAAGAAGAAATATTTAATTTATATGAAATTAAACGACAACAAACTGATCTGTAGCCATTTTACAAGTGAAAAATGGGTAATAAGTTTATTAGAATCTGTATCGTTTATATGATTCATCATTATGTATCGTATTGGAGAATATATATCGCACTTCTTGAAATGAAAACATTTCGCAAGAAATAGAGTTCGCTTTAGTGTTAACCATACGCATAGTTACGTCATAGAAAAAACTTAACCGTTTACAACTCTCCCTTCTCTCTCAAAAATTTATACTCCCCAGGTCGTGCATTACGACGACAAGATACGGCCGTATACTCGCCGTATTTTAACGATTTGGTATGCGGCTTATTACGGCCGTATATTGCCGTGTCGCATACGGCACAATACACTAAACGTTTCAAAGTCGTATCCTACCGGAAACGGTTGTATTAAAGACCGGAAACGATCAACTACTGCAACGTACACGACCGTAACCGATCGTTTACGGCTGTATTTCGGAAAAAAGAAATACACATCTGTATAACCCACCAATCAATGAAAAACATACTGCAGACGTCAATTCTGCTGCACTTGAACAGAAATCAGGTGAAATATTGCCAGCAGCAAAAAATCCTGTACCACCTCACATAAAAAAATCCAACAAATCATACTTCAAACAAATCTCATCCTAACATTTTTGTTCCTCAGAATCCATTCAAAGCAGCCATTACCGATTGAACGTGATTTCTACTGAATTATACGGTCGGGATCCTCAGAAATCTGCAAAATACAAAAAAGCATCATAGAAATCCTGCTAGAATTAGTTTTTTAATAGAATTAATCTGAAATCTGGGTTAATGTTCAGAATTGATTTCTGGTATCAATAAGTACTCATTCCGCTGTTTACGATTCTTCTTATAGTAGGTACAATAAGAAATCATTAAAATGATGAATAGTTATGGAAGGGATACAGCAACTCTATGGTTAGCTGGTAATCATGAAAAATAATGGCTTTGGAGATTTAGTAAGGATTTTGACAGAGAAATATACGGATTCCTGAATAATATTGATGCAGTGATTTGCAGCTTCTTTTTAGAAATAGAATTCTTGAAAAAGGATTTGATGCTAAAATCATTTATGATCAAAGTCTGGTTTAGATTTTGCGCAGTAGTGCACGGATCGCTTTCCCTAGCTGCGTGTCGAGATTTGAGGAGGTTGATTAATGGTCTCGTGGACTTATAATAATAATAAGCTAAAAGTTGGTGTACGCATGTCTTCTGTCCTTACACATAGCAGTTTAACATGCAGAAATCCTGCTTTTGGATTTTTTTCAGAAAAACTGAGCCCTGAACGATAGGCTTTGTCACTGATGCGCTGCCAAGGATGCAAGCAGAAGATATATGCTGCTTCTTTTCGATACATAATAAAAACCTGCGAAGAATCATGGAGATGTGTCAGAAATCACATCTAGAAATCACGACCAGAAATCGAGCAAATAATGAAGAAATTGTCAGATTATTATTTAGTATAGATTTTTGGCTGGTGAATAAACATGAGTACTATTGTGTTGGTAGAGAGCAACCTTAATCGTTGTTCATTATACTAACCAGAGTGTGCAGTGCCCTTGCGCTGTATCATTGCCAAAGATTTGTCAGTTCAAGCAGTATTTGTTGGTGTTTCGATGATTTTTTTCATATTAACTATTCGAATTTCAAGAAGGGGATATGCCTGAAATAACAGACTTGTGTAGGTTATGAGGGCCTTCATGATAGATCGATTGAGAGACGTCTCTGCCATATAAGCTGTAATGAATCATATCCGCAGGTAAGCTCTATAGTGTGTGATTTATGGCTGATTTATGAGAATGTTCCTGGGTAGTTTAGAAATTCACCTCTGGATTTCGGAGTTTTATGCGCAATAGAGAGCTGTGGATGTGTTATGGTTTATTTTGATGTTCTATCTGTATATTCTCCATGTTTAAAACTCATAAAAAGATCTTACTTAAATGATTTTGCGGGCTTAAAAAGCGATGAAAATTACAGCATTTCTATGTGATGGATAATAAAATTGATAATAAAAACTAATTAAACTTCTGATGACAGATTTAGCCATATTCTTTGATTTTTTAAAGTTTGAATCCTACTAATGGGATTTTTCTTTCATTGAAATCTATTCAATTTTCTCTTCTTGGAAATGATTGTGTTGATTTCTGATTTGAAACAGGATTTCTCTTGATTGTTTTTTGAAAAACGATTCTTCTTAAAAGAATATAAGATTGCGCTACTTTTGATGGAGTAAAATCGTGATTTTCACAAGTGCGTGAAATTAGCATCGTATTCGAGTAAAACCTGTCGATACTCTTGTGAGGTGATGTTCCAACGCGCATGCGCATGTTCCTAGTGAAATTTCAAATGTTCTATCGAATGATAATTTGGATTAACTAAATCTCGAAGGGTTCTCCGACAATTTTGAAAAATCCAAAGAAATCCAGGAATTCTTTTTGTTGAGTCTGTCAATATTCATTCCAAGAAATATTTCAACGCTCACACTCGTGAATCAAACAGATCTCAACAAATTTCATCGAATTGTAAGATCAGATTTTTCGTCTCCCTGATAATGCTCCCAAAAATTTCAAAATACTGTATTTTTCTATGAAATTCTAGCTCAATATTCGATTAAAAGTTGCCCATATTTGTTAGAGGCCTTGCTATAAGGGTTCCACTCATGATATGAACACAAATCTAGGAGATCTATTTAAGGATGTCCGCAGATTTTTCATAGCTCACAGTAGAATTTCTAAGGTTTCTTTGGCATTATTCTATCAGCGTTCAAATCTGATTTCAAGCTACGGACAATATGTGGATTCCACTGGATAGAGTTCGTCGAGTTCCACTTGGAGCATAGGTACGAGAATGGAACATTGGTCGAAGTGAATATGACCGCATTTTAGAAAAAGAATACCAGGATTTTTTGGATTTTTCAAAATTTCCAGAGTATGGTTCGAGGTCTCATTAATCGAAATATACCACTCCATAGGGTATATGAAGTTGTACTAGTAATATGGCTATGGGTGTTGGAAACTCAGCTCAAATGAGTATCGACAGGTTTTATTCGAATACGATGCCAAATTCATCTACACGATGGTCACCTAGTAGTTTTCACTGAGATAACTTGTGTAAACTATAATCTAAAAATTGCTACTATATTTTAAGCGAGCAGCTGATCATAGATTTCATAATACCGTTACACTGGGCATCGTGATTTCCAAGTCATAATACCCATCAAATTCTTTTTGGAGTATTACCCCTAGGGTATCCACTTTTACTTAACTATATGTTTTAAAGTTGAGGAATTCGGAGCAGCTGCCTAATTTCACATAAAATAAGAACGAGATTTTCAAAGAATCCATTGATGACTTTGAGTCTGCTACAAGGATACCTGCATTTATTAAAACAATTCCTGAGGTTGCTAGCAGCAATCCTGAGATTGCCAGAAGCACACCTAAGATTGCTAGATGCATTCCTGTGTTTGCTGTAAGAAATCGAGTGCTCCGAGATATATAGATTAATTTGTGTGAAAGTTGGTTTGGATACCTGTAACAAGATGAGACACAGTTGCAGTAACCTGTATGAAGTATCTAGCAGCTCAGGTATGTGTTCCGGTACCTGTAGTGTGTCACGAAGGACTCCACTCGCACTGGCAGCAACGTGAGGCAAGGGTGTCGGAAGCCGAGGAATAATCTTAGCAACCTGATACATGGTTTCAGCAATTTCACGCATTCTTTTAGCAACCTAAGATATTCATGCAATAGTGTCCGACTTGCTTCCAGCAGCGACAGTCTTCCATCTACCAATGTTACGCATTGTCAGGAATCCAGGGAATGCTCCTCCTAGGAATCATAATTTATGCCATACATTTTAGCCTCAGTAATATGTATGTCTAAATTCAAATTATTTAAAAAACAATTCAGATAAAATGATATTATTTGCATTTTCTTGTAGCAATATCTGTGCCTTAAATTTTTCCGAAGTGTTACTGTGCAGTACATGAATCAATCATATTCAAATTCAAATTGAGCAACGTATGCAAATTCCAGTTGTTTTTGTGTATTTCGTCGAGGATATCCAAGTTGTTACGCTTTAGGGTAATACACCAAAACAACTCAAATTCCTCAACTTTAAAACATATAGTTAAATGAAAGTGGATACCATAGGGGTAATACACCGAATGTTTATAAAGTAAGTTTAGCTGGAGAAAAAGTCGTTACCCGATGTAACGGGATTATGACATCGCTCAATAGAGGTTGACTAAAAAGATTATTTGTTTCACGTTTGATGAGATTCGCCACATAATTTTACATATGGCAATATATTTTAAAGGGGTATGAAAAAAAATGAAAAATCTATAGAAACTTCGTTTTCTTGATTTCAGTGCAAATCAAAGAGGTGACTATACTATCTAGACAAAAGTGAAATATTTAAAAAACAAAAGGTATACTTTTGAAGCGCAATTTTTACTGGCTCTAATGACATATAGAACAAGGTTATATCTTTTAACAGAAAAAACTAGATAGATTTTCAAAAATGTTGCCAAGATGTCATTTGTTTTGGATATTTTGGTCGATATTCTTTAAGAAATTCCATAGATAAATTTTCGCAAAGTGATATAAAAAGATAGGTTCAGTAGACACAGCTTTTCACAAGGAATCCGAATATACATATTTAGAATTCCAACAGACCGAAATTTCTATTAAAATTTCAAAAAACATGGAAGATATCCATATTTTTAAGAAAAATGCGATTCTTCAACTGAATTGAAAAAAGTGGAAATTGTTTTCACGTAATCATTTCGAAAAAAATTCAAAGACATATATTCTTACTCAGCTCGACGAGCTCTATCTAATGGTGTATAAAAGAAAGAAAAAAACATTTTGCTTTAATTTTGGATTATTCTCATCTTACTTCCCTAAAGATTTCCATTAGAAAAGTTTCTATAGAATAATCTTCAAAGTTTAATTGTGCTATGAAGCGTACCTCTAAAATTAGTAAATACGATGTCAGTATAATAATAAGATTCTAATTACATCTGAACTTCGTTAAAAAATTCAAGCTTCTCATACAACACTACAGGCATGAACACTTCCTATGACAAGCCAAGCAACATCTGTGAGTGTTCTCTTGTGAGGTAAACTAGACTGCACATGATTGAAGAGAGACGACATTTATTTCGATTTCCAGATATCTATTCATACTACAATGTGTAAAATATTGAATAAAATATCAAATTTTCAACATATTTCCACTAAATTCTCTTATGAAAATTCTTCTATTGACTAAATTATTTCTTTAATGAAAGGCCTCGTGCATGGGAGAAAGAACAAAGAAAATGATAAAATTGTCTTAAAATTTATTAAAGACATGTTGTATTCACTAAAAGTTTCCTTGCCTACCACTTCTGATATATAAACAGGTATTAATTACGCTATCTAATAGGAAATATATATCCTTCGAACATTCACAGAACGCATCATATTTCTTTTAAAATAGGAACCATTGACATATGTTGTCATTCATCATGAAAACTCAAATACACCACTATATTGTAAATTTTCGTTTATTTGAGTAACATGTCAGAAGCAAAACGTAAAATTAGAAAGAATCGAAAGTGTATCAAATTTCCAAATATGTTATCGTAGACATATTCTTTATGCATGAACGAAAGTACTTCAAATAAAATACTCCATTCATGTGTTTTAAATGTATTCAATCATTAATCGATAGATGCATCGCTTGAAAAATTCTAGATTGAGTTGATTCACATATGATGATCAACGATGGACCATCGGTATCTTAGGTCTAGCTGAATGTCAACAATTTAGAACTCTTACTCTCTCAAAAAGTGCTCTACATTGTCGCATACATAGATGTCCTTTCATTGAATTCTTTGTATATTTATATTGGATAGAATCAAATGAATATTCATATGTTTTTATTGACTATGGATATAAGAAAATCAAATTCAAGATAAAATAATCATTTCAGTTCTATCGAAATCGTCGTGTTCCATGCGATTCTAGCGACATCATTGTGATCTCATTATTTTATTTCCTATCCTTCTCATCTTATGAAATTCTAAATTACGTAATTATAGCTTTAAGAAAAAATAAATATATTCCAATGAGGTCTTCTGTATATTATAGTCATAATTCATTGTTTGGTTTAAAGATTAAGAATATCGGACCTGTCAGATTCACCATGATGATCCATAGTTTATCATGCTAAAGATAAAATGCGCACCTGATGTGAATGCCCACACATATTGTAAATAAACAAAAAAGTATACGAATCGATCTCACGTGCTTAGACTATTTGATTTTTTTCTGACACTGTCTATTGAAGAAAATTGTATTTTAAAGAATTACGTAATTTTCTATCGATATGCATTTCTTCCGTAATCATATCTTCATTTGTTAATTTTAATTCTTGTTTTTGCAGAATAAAAATCAACTCGAGGCGTAATGCCAAACGAAACAGCCACACCAACTTCAACCAACTGTTCAGCTTGGCAACAAACCTCATCGACTAATTCCAACAATAATTCTAAAAATAAATCACCTAATACTGCTCTTTTAACAGTAAGAAACAAAGATTTTTGTTACATATGATATAATTCCTTAAATGCTAATTGTTATTTCTCTAGCCTAAAGACTGGCCAAGTCTTGCTGAGGCCACTGTTGACTCATCAATAACAACGAATGAGCAAACTGTGTCCAATGACAATGAAACAAGAATATCTCAACCAAATACACCTAGAACAAGAAAAACGAAAACAAAAGAGAAGTCAGCAACATCACCAGTAGAACATGAAGAGCAAGATAACGGTGACGGTGACGGTGAAACAGCAACTAATAAACAGACATCATCTAATGATAATGATACTGCAACATCCCAACCAAATACACCTCGAACACAAAAGAAAAAAGGAAAACAAAAATGGGTACCATTGTCATTAGATCAGCATGAACAAGAAGATACTCAGAATGAAACTTCAACTAATACAAATGTTCAAAATGGTGCTAATCAAACAGCAAAAACAACAAAAGGCAGTCGCGGTAACCGAAGTTCACGTAGTGGACGGGGTGCTAATCGAAATAATCGTACACGTAGTCTCGATGCTACTGCGCCAAAAAAAAGTCGAAAAAACCGTGCAGCAGCAACAACAGCAGCAGCAGCTGTTGCCTATAAACAAGCTTATGATCCATATCAAGATTATTATTCATACTATTGTACGTCAATATTTTATTTTATGATATTCATGGGAAGTTCATCTTTGTTTTTCTTAGATTATGATCAAGAAGGTCAAGGTATTCCTGGACCTCCATGGTATGCTGATAAATTAAGTAAACGAAAAAAGAAAACTGAAGGAACACTTGGCGTCGATCCGAATGCGCCAACCGGAGATGAAACTAGTAAATTATCTTATATATATATATATTAGATTCTTATTTATTTAAGTAGTGAAATATTTTTCTTTATTTTAGCCGATTCAAATATAGCAGGCGCTAATAATGCTCATGAAACAGCTATTAAACGTGATGTGCACAATTTTATATTTGATGACGAAACGGTAGTTATTGACGATTGTTCTTTTGTACTACCATATATAGAAGGTGCTTATTATTATCAATCCACGACGCCACCACCAGCTACTGATACACCTTTAACTAATACTGATGTTAATACAGATGATTATTCAGCTCCACTTGTGCCGGCTTACACTGAACAACAATTAAGAGAACTCCTTCGACGTCAAGTGTAAATATAAAAATATTTACAATTCGACTAGAATATATTTTTTCTTTTTATTCTCTAGTGAATATTATTTCAGTACAGAAAATCTTGAAGCAGATATATTTCTTCGACAACAAATGTCTAAAGATGGTTATGTACCGTTATCACTTATTGCAAGTTTTAATCGAGTTCATACATTATGCGATGATATTAATTTTATTGCTGAGGTTTGTTTTAACAAAATTTCCTTAGAAGTAAAAGAAACATATTATTCTTTTGTTTTATGTTCATCTGCTAGGCTGTCAAAGATAGTCTGATTGTTGAACTTAATGATAAGTGTATGGTACGCTGTCGAACAGAACCAACACGATGGCCACTCATTATGGATGTTAGTAATCATCTAACAGCACTTAATCCTGATGTACCGGATTTTCAACCGGGTAAACTATGGAAATGTGAGAATGAACGTAAGTATACGAGTCATTTGTCGCGTCGTATCATCAATTATTTTTACTTGTAATAGGTAATAAAATGCTTAATGGACTTGATGATGAATCACAATTATTGGAAAAAGAACGAACTAAAAATAATGAAGTTGATTGGAGCCATGTACCAACTAAACGAAAGAAACCAACTAAGAAGAAGGTTTGAATATATTTAAATAGAAAAAGCTTTTCTCGGTTTTTACTGAAAAGTTTTAAATCTAGGAAAAAAAAGAGCCACAACAACAAGAACAACAATATCAGATAACTCCACAACAAAAACATTTATCAGATAATCGTGAAGAATTAGATTTTCAATTCGATGAAGAACTGCCTAGTTCTCATTCAAAAACAACTAATAATAATACATTATCATCTTATCTTCCACCGTCATTTTTTCAGCAAAATAATCAGAATCGGCGTCGTACCACATCGTTAACACTTGATTTACACGAAGAACCGTACGCATGAACATGCATAACGTTTTTTTTTGTTCGCATCATATCATATTATTTCCTTTGCTTTATGTTTTTAGAGAAGGTGATGAACTAGATTTTGAATTGGATGATGATGATATCGATAAAATCCTTATCATTACACCAACACCACCATCAAATCGTAAGCAACTTCCAAAAACTCATGATCGCACTGGTGAATATACACCACGAGCACGTATGACAGCTGAAATAGCAAAAATTATTGATGACGGTTTACGATGGTACGAAGAAGAATTGTGGCATGATCGACCGGCCGCAGCAGCAGCTACTGTTTGTATTTACTATTATTTTGATAAATATG
Source organism: Rotaria magnacalcarata (assembly GCA_900239745.1). Taxonomy (NCBI): domain Eukaryota; kingdom Metazoa; phylum Rotifera; class Eurotatoria; order Philodinida; family Philodinidae; genus Rotaria; species Rotaria magnacalcarata. Next base: position 49,579 of record OENM01000324.1, on the reverse strand, counting down.
ACTTATGTTTCGTTAAATATTTAGAATGATAAAACAGTGAAGTTAATAAGCCAAGAAGAATTGGAAGCAATACGTAAATTATCTAATCAATCACAACCGGTGAGTGGACGAAAATTCAGCGTTGATGACGATGATGATGACAATGATGATATAAGTCAAAATTTTGCATCACAAGCTAATAAAGGTAAATACGATTTAATTCTTATAGTTACATAGTTTTATTCAATTTTTTGCTAATTTTATAGAAAATAATAAGTCGGCGGCAATAACGAGTTCAAATGATAAGCAACCTCGAAGTCCAGCTATTACGATTATTCGTTCAAATAATCGAGCACCACCACAAGTTGAACCGTTTTATCGACCAAAACATTTACCTATTTCAAATCAATCTCAACTTTTAGCACAACCGTTAGCAAATGATTTTATATCACATTCATTACCTAATGATAGCAATGCTGATGTTTCATTGATTAATATACCGGTTACACCAAATGCAGCTGATAAAAAACGTTCACAAGCATCAAGCGAACATCCAGAAGAACCGCGAACACCACATTCACGTGCGAAATATGCCGCTCGATTTTATCCAGTTACAAAAGATTCTACTGTTGTTAAGCCAGATGTAATTTAATCTGAATGAAAAAGCATGAACCAATAAGTATTTCATTTCTTTTTTTTTCAGACGCCTGGTCTTAAGCGTAAAACTCGTCATAGTGAAAATCCACCGGTGGAAAGTTCAGTGGGTTGGGTGTTTGACTCTCGTGGTCATCCTACAGGGACGACGACGACAACGACAGCAAACACTACCACCACCACCACAACAACAACAATGACAGCGGCCAAACAAAGAAGCAATACAGTGTCTAATAATACGTAAGATATTTGTTATGTATATGAAAATAGAATTCTAATTTTTTCCTGTTTAGAACTCGACAACAAGATCTCTACGAACAATATTCGTCGTCATATAATGATTCGCATTATTGGTATGGCAGCGGATATGGTAGTAATTCAAATCTATATGATTATTATGGTTCAACACCCGTTGAAATACCTCAATTTCAACATCCGTCTCATTCACTTTTACAACAAAATGGTTTTACTCAACAAGTTTATATAAAGTATAAACAACAATGTCTTGATGGTAATAGAAAAATATTGTTAGATCAATATTTTGAGCAAATATCCTTACACAATATATCCTTCATATTGAATACTAAACTACATCATTGAATAATAAAACACAGCTTTGTACTGTAAAGAGAACAGTTGATTGTATGCGGAAGAATATTTTATACAGAGAAGAATTTCTTAGATCTTTATTCGTGATATTCATTGAATTAAGTGAATCTTATTATTAATTTATTTTTCTTGTTGAATTCTAGACAGAACCAAATTGGGTGCTGGTCAATCTATGGAAATGAATACACTCTATCGTTTTTGGTCATTTTTCTTACGTGAGAATTTCAATCGCCGTATGTACAACGAATTTAAGCAATATGCTGTTGATGATGGAAGAACTGGTCATCGGTATGTTATAATCATGCTTTTTTACCATGCTGCAATAATATAGATTCTACGTGTGTAAATAGATATGGTCTTGAATGTTTATTTCGATTTTATACGTATGGCCTTGAAAAACATTTTCGACAAGAAGTATTTGACGATTTTCAAAATGAAACACTCCGTGATCATGAAGCTGGTAAGAAATTTAAAAAAAAATGAAAATTTTTGTTACTTGGCAAAATTTTCATATCGTTTCTTATCTTTGGTTAGGTCAATTATATGGCCTGGAAAAGTTTTGGGCTTTTCTTAAATATTCTCGACGAAAACCAAAGATTGGTTCAAAATTAGAGGAAATCTTGAAAAAGTATAAACGTCTCGAAGATTTTCGAGTTGATGGTGCTTCATTTCCACAACAATTTTTTCCAACAAAATCAGGCATTATTGTAAATAGAAAAATAATTTTAATTGCTGTATCTTTTTCTATTGCCATTATGAATGCAATTTAGACTGTTCCAGCACCCGAAGCAGTTGCAGCTGCAGCAGCAAAAGAAGCAGCAGCTACTGGAGGAGCCAACAGTGATATAACTATGATGAATTCATTGAAAACAACTGGTGAACATTTTCCATCTCGTAATCGTGGTCAACCACGACAAACGAATCGACGAACAACCTCTGAACGGTGTTAAAATTTAAGCTGTTATCTGCTTTTTCTTTCGTGTACGTAAGAGGTATAAAACGGTGCCTATGTTTGTGTCTTTCTGTTCGGATAGGATCCCTGCGTGTCGCTAGTGTGCATGTTTTCTTTCTTTTTTGTCTTCTTTCAGGTTCGTTCATTTCACTTTCACGTGTTTTCCTTTTTCTTGTTACTATGCAGTCGATTGGTATTAACCTTTGCTATCGCACTGCTAATACACTTCGCTTCATGTTTTTCTTCTTGTTCTTTTTCGTCGTTGGATCAATCTATTTCTGCTCCTTACGTATCCTAGTGTATGTCTGTTTGTCTGTGTACATATTGCATCCGTTTGTTACCGTAGTGGTTAGGTAGATCAAACGGTGATGCATTCTCGGATCGACGGAGATATGACTATGCGTTTCTCCACGTGTGATGTTTCATTTTTCGTCTCTTTTTTTTTCTTTCTTTTGAAAAGACTTCTTGCTAATAAAAGACGTCGAGAGGCAAAAAAGGAATGTTTTTTCATTAGAAGAAAATATCGATAATCATTTTTACATGCTTTCTTGTAGAATAAAAAGATCTAGATAAAAAGAATAAAAATTAATGGCTTCATCTCGATTATTCAACTCTATTGGTAAGATTATTAATAAACTAATTTATTTGCTTGTTAAATGGTAATTTTCATAGTTGCATTTGTGTTCACTCTTTGGATTTTCTTATTTTCAATGAAACTTGAGTAACTCTTCATCATAATAAAAGACTTTCTGTTCTTCTATTATCTCCAAACATATAAGATTTTCAGAGAATCATCTACTGTAACTGTGCTGCATTGAATATCACTTCACATGAAATATGTTGTTCTTGTAAGATAAGTCATTTTTTATCGTGCGAAGGTTTCATTCTCGACAGTATTTACCATGACTATATGAAATATTATTTGCCAATCTTTTGCATTTTATTGATTATTTCACCGGCGAACCCTAATCGTTTTTAAGCCAAGCTTTTTTGGAAGTCAAATTCGAAGGATTCTTATCAGAAGCTAGATTTTTTTATATTTTGTATTTAGGAAGACTTGGTATTGGTTTGGCAATAGCTGGCGGTGTGGTCAACTCTATGCTTTATAATGGTAAATAATAGAAAATAAGATTCTTCTTTTTTTTTAATGCAATTAAAGAATTGAACGAACGTTTTTGTAGTTGATGGCGGCCATCGAGCTGTAATCTTTGACCGTTTTCAAGGTGTTAAACCTGATGTAATCGGGGAAGGAACACATTTTATGATTCCATGGCTTCATCGACCAATTATATTCGATATTCGAACCCGTCCACGTTCAGTCCCATCGATTACAGGAACAAAAGGTAATGAGAAAAGTGTATGATAAAAAACAAAAACTTTCCATTGATTGAATTGATTTTCATGTTAGATTTACAAACAATTAATATTACTTTACGTATTCTCTATCGACCAAAAGCTGAAATTTTACCCAAAATTTTCAGTACGTTAGGTTTAGATTATGAAGAACGTGTTTTACCATCGATTACAAATGAAGTATTAAAATCTGTTGTCGTAAGTTTGCAATATTTGCTATTTTTGTTTTTGAAAATCTATTGTAATCTATTCATTGAAATAATCTAGGCTCAATTCGATGCAATTGAATTGATTACACAACGTACACTTATCTCTCAACGTGTTAGCGAACTTTTAACTGAACGTGCGGCACAATTCGGTTTATTACTAGATGATATTTCAATTGTGAGTTGACTAAATTAAAGTTTATTAATAAATCTACTCGCAATATGTCTTTCTCATACTCTAGACACATTTAAGTTTTGGACCAGAGTTCACAGGTGCGGTCGAATTAAAACAAGTTGCACAACAAGATGCAGAAAAACAACGATTTTTAGTCGAAAAAGTAATTGAAATAAAAATCTCTATCGATGTTATTAAACGAAAAAAAAATTTAAATAGGCTGAACAAACTCGTCAAGCAAATGTTATTGCTGCTGAGGGTGATGCTCGTGCTGCTGACTTAATTGGTAAAGCTTTAGGTGAAGCTGGTGACGGTAAATGTTCTCATTTTCGTTTGATTTGTTTTTATTTACATTATCTTTAATTTAGGTTTAATTGAACTTCGAAGAATCGAAGCAGCTGAGGATATTGCTGGTCAACTATCTAAATCGCGAAATATTGTTTATTTACCCCACGGTCCTCAAATGTTACTAAACATTTCAGCTGCTGGTCAATAGAATGTTTTCTTTTTTCTGTATGCAACCAATGAGATCTATTAGGAAAAAAACACAAAACAGTTTTCTTGTATTCGTGTGTTGATATCTACTGCCAGAAAAAAAATACCATGTTTTTTTTTTGTTTTTTTCTATTAAAAACAAGTTACAACAAAAAAAGCAAGCCTATTAAATCGATCAAAGCTTTTCTAGATGTTATTTCTAATAAGAAAGCGAAAAAATGACTAGTAATTTTGATATATTGTTTCGTCGTCTTATTACATCTCAAACATTTATTCGTGGTTGGGGTAATCCATCTCATTTACAAGAACTTTGTACATCTCGACGTGCGAAAGTTGCTGTAAGAAGTGAATGTGTGAAACTTGTACCACCTGAAAGTGTTCAAGAAAATACTATACAAATTACTAAACGAGAAGTTAAAGGCGATACACAATATATAGATGCAAAATTTCCTTCTCCGCTTGCCATTCATTTTCCACATTTGGTGAGATTATGATGCAACGTTTTATTCGTATGATTGACAAGATTTTTGTTTTCATATTTATATTTATCTAAAAACAGGTTCCACCTGAAGTAGCTACAGCTCATTTTCAACTTGTTTTACCGCATGATCATCGTTTGGGTGTTGATTCGATTCCCATAGGTATATGCTATCCTGGCACGGGTGATCATGGTTATAATCGGCGACGACTTCTTACAGCTAAACCACTGTTGAAACAGTACCGTATTGGTTCGATTATTGTCGAAAATCCTTATTATGGCTTTCGAAAGCCACATCATCAAGCACGTTCATCACTTTGCTATGTAACCGATCTATTAGTTATGGGCGGTGCACTTATGCTAGAAACCATGGTATTACTCTATTGGTGTGAAAAAATGAAATTAACACCACCTATTCTACATGGTTTCTCTCTAGGTGGACATATGGCTTCATTAGCATTTACTAGGTAAAATTGAGAAAAAAAAGTAAAATAGTGAGTATTCAAGGTCGATTTCTTTGCTTTTTGTTTCGTTTGCTAGTTGGCCTGGTCCATTATCACTTTTATCATGTGCTTCATGGTCAACAAGTTCAACCGCCTTTTGCGATGGAGTTCTCTCAAGTACAATTCCATGGGAACTTTTAAAAAAACAGTTCTACGAAAATAAAGCATATCAAACATTTTATGAATTTTTACGTGAAGGAAGAAAAGCAACAGATTCCAAATCAGCTGCTACTGCTGTTGTTGTTGACCCTATTAAAGATATGATGCGTCTTGTTATGGATGAATTTACATCATTAGAATTTTATGCACGTCCTGTTGAATCAAATATACTTAATGCGATGTTTATTATTTGTAAAAATGATGGGTACATATTACGTGATGGTATACCTGATATGAATGATCTATGGCCTGGTTGTCTCGTTCGGACTGTTTCTTATGGACATATCAGTGCGTTTATATTTAGTCAATCGACTTTTCTACACGCAACTGCAGAAATGTTACAACGACAACAACCCAATGTTAAACTAAAAAAGAATCCGGTCGTTACACTAGCTAATGTAACTGCATCTAGTAATACATGAAAAAACGTTTTTGTTGTATATTTCTGAAGTATGCCTTTTGTTTCTGCTTTGCCAATATGTTCAACGATAACTTATCCGAGTGTAGATTTTAGTTAGAATAAAAACAAAATACTAACATAGACAAGAAAGAACAAAATGAAAGTAAACACGATTCAATTTAGATGATTTGCTTCAATAAACTCACGTTTCTCGTAATATAATTACAGTGGTTTACTCTTGTTTTCTTTTCAGATGAAAGAGAATGTTTAATGTTTTATTTACATACATGTGAATATGGCACAAAATATTGTTGTACAAGTTGGTCAATGTGGTTCTCAAATTGGTTGTCGATTTTGGGATTTAGCCTTACGTGAACATGCTTCACTTATGTCTTCAACAAATTCAAAAAAATGCATTTATGATTCATCATTAAGTGCATTTTTTCGTAATGTTGATGAAAGTAAAAATACTTCATTACCATACCCATCACCATTGCGAACGCTTAAAGCACGAGCAGTTCTTGTTGATATGGAAGAAGGTGTACTTCGTTCTATACTTTCCAGTCCATTGAGAGATTTATTTGACGGTGAACAATTTATACGTGATGTTAGTGGAGCTGGTAATAATTGGGCTGTTGGAAATCGTTTTTATGGCGAAAAATATCGACAAATGTTAAGTGATGAAATTCGTCGACAAGCTGAACAATGTGATTCATTACAAAGCTTTATGCTTATACATTCCATGGTGAGCTGATAGGGTGAGTGCGTGTGTCACAGTAAATAAGAATTCGAGTCGTTTTATAAGTTGATAACAATTCGAAATTTCACAGTGGGTGTGGTTGAGGGTTTGCAATGGCATCTCTTATTTATCAGTACACACCCCCGACACATACTACCACTACTTGAATTCTGTTTTTACTTTGCGAGAGATCTAACTGAGGACGAAAACAAAAATCCGAAATATCAGTATCTAAGAAAAAAATCTTTCCAGTTTGTATTAATCTTTTTTCTAGTCCATATATGAATTCAATTTGAAATTAAACACTAAGTATCAACTAGAATAGATCGGTCGTTAACAATCAAAAGAGAAAAAAAATTTGATTACAAATGATTTCATAAAATAGAAATTTTTATCCGTAGGGTGGTGGTACTGGCAGTGGTCTTGGCACATTTATTTTGTCTTTACTCGATGAAATGTATCCAAAAGTATGTCGTATCGTAACACCAGTTTATCCATCAAAAGATGATGATGTTATAACATCTCCATATAATTCTGTTCTTGCTACACGTGAATTAACTGAACACGCTGATTGTGTTTTACCTGTTGATAATGATTCACTTATTGACATTGTATCACGTTGTGATAGTTCGGCTAAAGTAAATGAAGATGGTCGATGTCCATTTGATTCAATGAATACAATTGTTGCTAATTTAATATTAAATTTAACATCATCATCACGTTTCGATGGGCCACTCAATGTTGATTTAAGTGAAATTCCAATGAATCTTGTACCATATCCACGAATGCACTATTTAATTAGTTCACAAATACCAGCGCCATTTAAAACGACAACAAATTCTTCAATACCGCGAAATATCAATCAAATATTTCGTGATGCACTTTCACCACATTTTCAAACATTACGTGTGCGACCTCAAATCGATGGCATTTATATTGCATGTGGAATGATTTTACGTAGTAAAACAATTCAAATGTCTGAAATACGTCGTAATATTGATTTGCTTAAATTAAAACATATGAAATTTGTCAGATGGAATGAAGACGGATGGAAAATTGGCTTATGTGTTGTGCCACCGAATGGTTTACCATATTCATTATTAACTCTAGCTAATCATACGTGTATAAAAGAAACTTTTGTTGAATTAAAAGAACGTTTTACAACACTTTATCGTCGTAAGGCACACGTACACCATTATACAGATCATATAGAATTAGCTGATTTTGAACAAGCACGTGAAAATCTCAATCAACTTATTGAAGAATATAAACATATCGAAAAAACAAGTGGACTAGTAGAATCAACAGAGAATGATAATGCATCAGCAAATATTCCTCGTTTAAATGTTTTATCTTGAGAATAATTTTTTCTTTCATTTTTGCTATGAAAATACTTTTTAATTTCATAAAGTGTGTTTTGTATATCTCCTTATCTTATCTCTCATTTCGGGTGGTGCGAGTTCGAGAATTTTCACAAACAGTTGTCTTTTTTCTCTGTCTTCAGATGATGAACTATCGTACTATTACCGTTTTGTTGGCTATTTTTTCAATTCAAGGCGTTGTACGTATGTCATTATATTATAAACATAAATAATTGTTCTTTTTTCGATTCAGTTTGGTGAACAATGCTTGAGCGATCAATGGCCACCAAAACCAGATCGAATCGTTCCAACATATGTTGTAAATTTAGATTTACCACCTGTCGAACGTTGGAAAAATATTTCAACTATTTACAAACCTGCTGTAAGGAAACTTAATTTTTTCTTTAATATAAAGATAGATTATTATTGTCTTTATTAGATTATCGATTTGGTTAACTATATCAAAACATTCGCTTTGTCAATATCACCTGAATTGCAATTTCTTATCAGTCTGGTTGACACTAAATTGGTAAATTCGACATCAAATTTCTTTGTATATTCTATTTCCATTTATAACATTCTATAGCCAGCTATGGCTGACACATTACCAGCACCGTATGGTGATGAAATGAAAGGCATTAGTCAAGCAACTGGAGTACCATTGGGTAAGACATTAAAGTTTTTGTTCTTCAAATTCATATTTAATCGATTTTTCGTAGGCGAAATTGTTTTATACAATATTTTCTATGAAATTTTCACCTTATGTACATCGATTGTGGCTGAAGATCAAAATGGAAAAATTCTTCATGGACGAAACCTTGATTTTGGACTTCTATTGGGGTAAATAATAAAGCATATAGTGTTCAATAGATTTATTAATCGATGTTTTTTAGCTGGGATATGATAAATAATACATGGGAATTATCAGAAAAATTACGTCCATTGATTACTCAAGTAAATTTTACTCAAAATGGTCAAGTTATTTTTCGAACAACGACCTTTGCTGGGTAATTCTTATCTTTTCGTTTTTTGTCATTTTGTTTATTATTAACACAATTTTTCTTTCTAGCTATATTGGTGTTATTACTGGCGTTCGACCAGGCGTTTTTAGTATTTCCATGAACGAACGTTATGGTCTTAAAGGTGGTTATATTGGCTTAATCGAATGGATATTTAATATTAATCGTAATCAATCATTTGTTACATTTGCTATGCGTGATATGTTAACAACATCAGAAACCTATGATCAAGCAGTTAAATTTTTAGCGGATGTTAAACTCACAGCTCCATGTTATTACATTCTTGCAGGACCAGTATCAAAACAAGTAAGAATAATGATATAATCATGTGCTAATAATATGTCAACAAAATCTTTCTAGGGTGTCATTATTACTCGTTCACGTAATGGTTCTGACGATATTAAACCATTAGGTAAAGATAATTTATGGTTTTTGATTGAAACAAACTATGATAATTGGAAAAAACCACCATTCTTTGATGATCGTATAACACCATGTATTAAATGTATGGAAATGAAAGGAAAAAATCAAGTTACTTTTGAATCGTTATTTAATGTCTTTTCATCAAGACCTGTGCTCAATAAAGTAAAAAATGCTCGATTGTTTTAACAATATTTAAGTTTGATATTTTTCAGTTAACTGTATATACAGCTTTGATGGAACCAGCTACTGGTCGATTAGAATCCTTTTGGCAATATTGTCGTGATGAAGATGCACCATGTGCACCTTGGTAAATTACCTTCGGGGCTTTCTACTAATCATTGGCATTCCGATTCTATTTTTTTCCTTCATCTATTTTCGATTTATGACTTCATTTTTTAATTTTTTTCTCGTTGGACATGACATAATTATAAAATAATTATCAATATATTTTATTATTCTGTTTCTTCATAAAATAAAATTTTCTTTGTACAATTTTCTCATAATAAAAGTATACGAATCTAATAATTAAAATGTACTGTTTCACATTTCAAATAGCAAAATAACTTTTACAAATACTATTCAAGAAAACATCGCGATCTTTTTCGAAAGAGCAAATGGCAAGTGTCAGCAACATCTGAACAAGAATTATAAGTACAAGTTTAAACGATAATAATTTCTCTAAGATCTTAACAATAGGAAATCATGTAAACTAATATTTTCTTGACTATATTGTTTCAGCCGTTGGCCGTTCAAAGGTCGAAAAAAATATATTGTTGTGGAAAATGATCGAAAAGAGTATCTTAGAATTCTGATTTAAGAGAAGTATATTTTATTGTGTACGTTGATACTAACATATGATAATCGAAATAAAACATAAATGAAAATATAAAACAGAATGGTAGTTGTTGTTTTATTTAATTTGAAAATATATTCATTTGCTATTAGCAATTGTTTTCCTTTTCGTGAATTAATGAATGAAACAGTTGGTGACTTTGATTGAGTTTCACCTTCTGAAGATGCGACAGCTGTACCCATAATGGTAGAATTTTAGTTATTTATTTACTCTTATGTAGGAGTTGTTTACTTAATTTATATGAAGTATATTAATCATCACTGTTACAAGAGGTGCAAAATCTAGACTAGTAGAATTATGGGAAAAGAAAACATGAATTATTCGCGTTTGGAATCATCATTTACTGTAGACATCGCTATTTCGTTTATTTCAAATTTTGACATTTTTTTGTGGTAAAATGTATTGCTCAACGTTTTTCTCTTTTCATATTTTTTTCGACATTTTTCCCCGTTCTAAAATTTTTTTTGATATTTTTCCTGTCGACTTTTCTACGGCACACCGTTTTAGCAACGACGTACTTTCTTGTGTTTTAATATTATTTTTTCTTTCCAATTTAATAAATTATTATTCATATGTGTACGATCGAGAGTTTTTATATTGGTGAAGTATGCAACTGCAGCATAATATGACTTTTGCGATTGCATTATACGATACTAAAAGAGATATCTCGAAGAAGACAATCTTTTCAAGTTTCTTTTTTCTAATAGGAATCAGAAAAGATTAATCTTTATGTTCTTTATGGACAGTTTCTTAGAAATTTTTCTTAAATTATTTCTATACATATATATATATATGCATAGATGTCAATTATTATTGTCAGTAAAAATCTACTCCTAATTATTTCATATTCCATATGGAACATAGGAAAAGCTTTTGCCATAAACGAAAAATCATCTATGAAGAATCATTGCTCCCGTCAAATTGTTTTTTTCAGCAGACTAAAAATAAGATCTACTCAATATAGATAGAGAGATAGTTCAACAAAGGAGCAATCACAAAAAATATTCTGGATTTCAAGATATCGAATAGCTATTGAAGAAATTCAGAAAGATGTATATAGTGACAAACAATAATGTCTTGTCTTTCTAAGAATGATTCTGAATGATTTTTTTCTTTAGAATTTCTCTGGAGAATATTTTAAAAAGTCATGTTCATTTAAAATAATCCACTCCTAATGTTTTTCCCAAAAGAGACCATGGCTATAGTTCATAGAACGGCTCAACATTATGTTTTCGCATCAGATCAGAAAAGATTTAGGATCTAGAAGAATCAATGCCATGATGACCCTTGTCGATTATAGGCACATCCAGGAAATTATAGAACACATTACTCATTGAACGAAGCACTCTTCTATGATCTAACGGGCACGTTGACTTTTGCATTTTTCTTCTAGGGATATTTTTCACTCGGTACTAAGCGAAAAAAATCAGTATAGAGATAGAATTTTATTGTTTGACTATAAGTTATGATATCAACTCAAAAGAATGCATGTTCCCTAAGTAACAGAAGTCTTGATATATTAAATAAAACAATGGAATATTTTTACTTTTTCATACTTGAGTGTATATTTTCGTTTGAATTCATTTTGTAGAATCTAGATGAAATTATGTTCATTCAAAATACTTTCCTATCTTCCTTCGTGGTTTAATAGTTCGACGTTAACTAAAGCAAAGAACTATCAGAAAAAATTAAAGTTCCCTGAGGACTTTTATAAGATATTTTATTGACCGCATAAATTAGATGAATGCTGTTTGCCAATGTTTATCTAATGTCCAAGCATCATCAAATAATAACGGAGAAAACCTGTTTATACTCAAGCATTTTCTAAAGACAAGCTCGAAGCTCAAGATTAGACTAATTATTGTAATTACAAAAAAAAACATTAGTCTTATATGATGGCGTGAGGATGTTTATTAAAGTATGTAAAGAAACAGAAAACGTTGTTTCGATGACATATTCTCTACTTAACGTCGACATTTACAACTGACTTTCAACAACATCTGCCGTCTTCTCCGTTCAAATAATTGTTTACGAACATATCTAGGTAATAGCTAATGTTTTTGTGTGCTCAAAAAAAAAAGAGTACACAATAGAATCTGTCAGTGTGTACGTCCGTTTATTCGATAGCTCTTCACAATTACATTCGATTAAGCTGAAATTTTGCGCACAGAATGGTCTTATCAATATCTAGGTCGAGTTCGAAGATGAGAAGGATCCGTCAAGAAATGACTGAATTATCGAAAAAATTGTCATTTTTGATCAGACCATCCCTGAGGGGGAATACAGAGATTTTTCAAAACAAAAATTTCTCTCAGAATTATCCACAACATATATAAATCGACTCAGTTTTTAACGCTGATTCCGAATCTGATACTAGTTTTGAACTAAATCGTAGCTTTCTAACGAAACATCGCCTGAAAACAGTCTCAAAATGCACAAAAACTGCATCCAGAAACCAAAGTGTCTAGTTTCTCATGATAATTTTGGTGTTCAGACATTCTAGAATGACTCATGTGTCCCATGTACTTTTTGCAGTACAAATAACTCTCGGATGAAATCCGAAGTTTCCACATTTATTTTGTTTTGTTTATTATAATCGTATAAAAAAATAACTCATTTTTAGAAGAAAATATTATCTCTCATGAATCGAGAAAAAATATGATTCGTCTTAGGACTTTTTAGTAATCCCTTGTTGACCTGAATAGAAAAAAAAGACTTGAAGATTAGTAGAATGTACTTAGTTTATGCTTAAATTTTTTCAGGAAATCTTGCCATGGCTTTGAATTAATAAAAAAAACTTTTTTTTTCTGTACTAAAATGTTACGTTAAAAATCGAAATCATTAGAAAATACACCTCTAAAAGAAAGCATGGTATTTTTTAATGAATTTTATCCGCTATTTGTACGTCTGAATAACTTTCTTTAATAGTAAGGTACAATTAAAAATCAACTGATCGGTTTTTATTTTTTATTCTTCTTGTTTTTTCTTTTTTTTTCAAATAAAAAACGGTGTTATTCCAGAAAATGTTTTTGCTTTTTGTTAAGTGCAGAAGAACAAGCAACAAGATAATATTTGTTTCAACAAATAAATTTAAACGGTTTGTCGTTTTTTCCATGCGTCAAGTGGTCCATGGTTAGGTAAATACTTAACATTGACACCATCATATGCTAATTGTCCTTGTTGCCATAGACGATCATAATCTTCACGAGTAAATTTGGTGAAACCCCATTTATCGGAAACGAAAATTTTTTGTCGGCCTGGAAATTTGAATTTAGCGCGACGTAAAGCTTCGACAGTTTGCGCCTTATGTTGATCTTTGACACGAACTGATATAATAACTTGGCCAATATTAACACGAGCAACAGTACCTAATGGTTTACCAAAGGCACCACGCATACCTGTTTGTAAACGATCGGCACCGGCACATGATAACATTTTGTTAATACGGAGGACATGAAATGGATGAACTCGCATACGTATATGAAATGCATCTTTACCACAGTGTTTAACTAAATATTTGTTAGCACAGATACGTCCAGCTTCAAGTGCTTCACTAGATAATTGTTCGTATTCATCGGATACAAGATGAACGCATAATGGAAATTCATCGACGCGAGCTTTCTTTCGACCTAAGTCGAATATACGAATTTTTGGATCAGGTACACCACGACAAAAACGAGATTTTGGCTATGGAAATTAAAAAAAACATAATATCAATATATATTTGCTTAGTACAAAAAATCCTTACATATGGCTTGTTCTTGCAATAACGATAGCATCGAGCTGGTCGGCGACCCATTGTGCCTCTTTTTTTCTTACTTTAATGTATCTTAAATAATTTACAAAATAATAAATAAATCTATTTTGTACAAAAACAAGCAGTACTGTATACATATATATATATATATAAAATAAATAAATAAGATAAAAATGCATCGTCATTTTGATTGTTCGAAAAATCTATGACTCTTTTCTCGACCACCATAATGAACTTGCATATTTTAACACATTCAAGCACATCGTTTCAATGTTAATAATGCATCAATATAAGGGTTGCCATCTCGATTTCTATTGGCTATTGACAAAAACTATCATTCGCGTGAGACTTACTATTTGCGTATGTGATATTTATTCGATTAACAAAAGTACTTACTACAAATATAATATTGGACTCCTAGTTATTTCAATGATTGGTTGAAACATTACAACCAATCCTATTTATTTATCATGGATGTTTTGATTATATGGTAATCTATTGCTAGTTCTCTCAAATCGATTCATTCATTCATTCAGGCGGACAAGCTGGCTTAAAAGGTCAGCGTGTGATCCGAGTAACATAAGTTACACGATAGTACATTAAAATCTTCGATGTAATCCATCTATTGATCGTATTCTTTTACGTGCACCCAGGTGAGTACACATTTGTGATTGAAAAACAATAGCAACAAGAGGCGACATGATTTCTCATATAAAAACCGAATATTTAACCTTAGAATATTACAATTGTATGGCCACTACGGCCGAAAATAAATCGAATAGTGGCGGACAAGAAGATGAAATAAATTTACTACGTATTCATTTCAAAGATAATATTCGTATTCTATCGTCAATCGGACAGTTCTCTTACATATTAAAAATACGCGCTGATCAATATGATGTTTCATTAACTTTACAATTAGATGGTAAGCATTTATTTATATTTTAGTTTGTAAGACAAACTTTGTTTTCCCCTTAATAACGATAGAATCATATCCAAATAAACCACCTGAAATACTTATAACAGCACCTCGCCTTATACCTGATCAGATTTCACTTGTTCAAAAACTTCTACAATCCTATAGTGAAACATTAATCAATCAGCCAATGATCTTACCTATCTATACACGTCTTCTTAAATGGTTTGATGAAAACAACATTCAAACTTTAACTGTTAATACGACTAGCAATTCTTCTATTCCACGTTCACCAACAAATGGTAAAATGGGCTCGCCATTTGTACCCAATAATAATAATAATAATAATAATAAAACAGCTCATACAGATGAGCATAATCATGAAGATATTAAAAAATGTTCTATGAAAACAGTTGAAGATGTCATATCACGTATTGAATGGGATAATAGTCTTGATAAACGATATTTTCGTGTTGGTTACATAGATCATTTTCTTGGTTTACAAGAAAAACCATTCAATGATTTTGATTTCAAAATTGATTTATCAACAATAAGTGATCGACATACAAATATCCTTGCTATACCAAAACATCGTATACAATATTTTAAATATGCTAATGAAGTTATATGGGACAAAAAGTCACGTATCGATCTAATGTTTGGTTCAACTGGTAGCCAACAAACAATTTACGATGTTGTAAAACGACATGAGAATCTTGTTGCAACAAAGTAGGTCTTCTATTGAATTCAAACGTAATACAAGAAAATAGAATGGCTAATTATGTCTGTGTTTCTTTTCCTTTTATATATATATTAGGAATTCTCAAGATGAAAAACTAATTGATATTGATCATCATATACCAACAAAACGATATTTAACTTTAACCGATGGTTTACATAAACCGAACTATATACTATCAATACCAATAAATGATTCATCACTTGTATCGTATTATGTTGCATATCGTGAACGTTTACTCTCTAAATATCCATCATTTTTCTCGTCGTCATCTTCACTTATTCTATCAGTCGATCCGCATCAACTTCATTTAACTCTATTGACGTTACGTCTTGAATCATCATTACAAGTCGAACAATTAATTATTGCGTTAAAACGTATTCAAGAAGAAATTCATTATCATTGTTCATATCCCGAACGTATATGTTTAGAATTTCGTGGTATCGATACATTTCATAGTAAAAAGTTATTTGTGAAATGTCAACAAAATAATCGCCTAGAGAATCTTCGTACACTAATGATTGAGCGTATTTACGAACAGCAACAAAAACAAAAAATGAATGATATTTTTTTTGCTGGAAATTATCAAGATTTTATTCCACATATAATTCTATTTAAAAGTAAAAGAAAACTTTCAACAATCTACCAAAACGAAACGAATGATGTTTATTTTGGTAAACAATGGATCGATGCATTGCACTTGTCGTCTATTGGTACGAGTGAAAACGGTCAACAAAAGTATCATTGTATATTTAAACTCGATTTGAGTTAAAAAATAATAATAAGTTGCGATCTTTGTCGTCATTTTCTTGCACTGTGTGAAGCCCTTTACACTTCTTTTTAATATTGGCAAACTTGCTTATCCTCTATTTATTTTTGTCGATTATGACGAGTTGCTGTCAAGCTAGATAGTATCTTCGTCTATTGTCAACACGCTTAAATATCCTTAATTCTTTCTTTCTTTTTTTGAGAATTCAATTTTTTATTTGGAGAAGAACAGTATGTCTCTCTACCTCTCACTCCTTGTGTTAATATATATATATATATATATACCTCTTTCTCTTTTCTTTTCGTGTAATGTCAGTTGAATATGTAATATTAGGAATGATAATCATATTTTTTTTTCTAAAAAGAAGCAGAAGAAACTTGATCGGTGAGGTTGAAATGTTTTTTGTCTGTGTACGTTGAATGTCAGTAATTTTGTCACAATTATTTATGAAAGAAAAGAGAAATAAAATTTTTGTAACGAATAGAGTAAAATATAAGACATGGATTGTAAATTATTCTCTCCTAGTCTATTATTAATATCGTTTCTTATTGGCAACATTACGCATGGAAAACATGCGTAACTATGATTGCTTATATAAAATTTAAATCGACCATTAAATTATTTTATATTTTGAAAAACTTAACTATAATACAAGCGCTACTGTGAACGAATTATTTCGTAGCTAGGTATAATTAGTTAATAGATACGTATAGGTTTTATTTCGATAGAGATAAATCATAATTATTTAACCATATCTTAGATATGATCAGAAATTAGACATCTGTATAATGGATGTTGGTAGAGACTTAGCTCCAAACAAAGAGATAGGACTTTGCACTGATATGAAGAAGAAGAAGAAGAAGAAGAAGAAAAGACAATAAGAAACAATATGGAGAATGTCAAGCATAAATATGATAAACAGCATTACGTTACACTAGACGTAAAGCAGACGAAAACAATATTTGTTTACCAACGAAGCTTCTAAATGAGTACATCGATAAAGAAAAACATAAACTTATCCATGTTAAAAGTAATAAGTCCTAGATGACTCCTTTTACAGTAGTATGACGCTAATATAATGGAATATATTTGCCATATTTCTGTTGATGATGATGATTATTATTATTCAGTTTTCTCTCAGAGAAGCATCATTGACTCTTTCTGGTATACTCAACACTCAGTTTGATGAAGACTTGTCTGATAAAGAATCATTGATACGTGCCGCAATTATATGATCAAGTACGCTGATACTGTTGAAGCATTAGTAATCTTATGGTTTTTCCCCTCAAAACGGTGAATTCCTAAGAAAATTAAGATTAAATTATATTTAGATTAATAAAACATGTAAACTTCTAGGTTTTTTTTTTTTTATAAAATTTGATTTTTAACAACCGTAATCGATAAAGATTTGCTTGTTTTTCTCTCTACACTGACTATTTAAGTTTCTTTTATTAAAAATGAAACCATAACAAAAAACAAACATGATAGCATTCACCTAATGAACAAGATTTTAATAATTTACTGATAACATATTTGACTCGTTATTTAAGAATCTTATTTTTATCACGTCCATGTGGATGATCTATGCATTATTATTATTCTCGTTATAATAAATAAAGGTCTGGTTACTTGATTTACTCCAGCATAGATTTGCAAATATCGAAGCTAGATCTTCACGAAAAAAACAGGAGATAACAAAGAATAATTATCCGTTAAGAACTAGAAGATCGACCGTAAAACAGTTAATCTTCTTCAATTAGAATAATCTACTAGAAAATCTACACAAACGCACGAGTAGACATGAATACCAAAAAAAGGAAAAAAAAATAGTCTTACTTCTATTAGAAATGATCCCTTTCCAAAAAAATCAGATTAGTCAAACGCCTCGTGAAAGCTTACAATCAAAAATCAATTATTCCTTTTTTCTCCAACGTGTATTGAATTAATTATTCCTATTGAATTACTCCGAAATTTTTATCTATTCTTATTATCAAAAAAAAAAATCTACATATCCAATGCATTTTTTTTCTCACGATAATAAAAAAGCATAATGACTCATCAACATTGATGATGAACTATAAAAAGTTCCGAATTCTTTCCATTTCATTTACTGAATGCATCTTTCAAAGAGTTCACTCAACTAGTAGATTCAACGACATTGAATTAATGAGGCTTCTACTTGATTAATAGAATCTTGAAACGCTTTTCACCTTCAGAAAACATCATACGACAGGTAACCATTACAATAATATACATTAAAAATTTTCTTGTTTCTCTTTTTCTATTGGCATACAAAGAAATCTAAATAATGCATCTACAGATCCAGTTTTTCATGAATGAAACACTAATTGATAACAAAATATGACCGTGGTGACCTTCGAATTCGATTATACTATCAAATGTATAGTTTCAAGACGCGCATAACACTGTATTCATAGTCAAAATAAGCCAATCAATCATATTACTCTTCTCGTGAATTGATTTAAATTCAATTTTGTTTTCATTCTAAGTAAATAAGAATTGAATTGAAATGAAATGAATTTGTGTATCGTTTTTTCTTATTACAAGAAATAAAATTTTGCTTCCGATCGAATTCTATTTTTCTACGAAAGAATACTTAACAAAACCCTTTAGAACAATGATTCCCTTCGAGATAGTTTAGAAAAGCAAAAATTATTCGTAGATCTTTGCATTTTAACTAATACAAAAAATTAATAAATTCTAAAATATCTGCAATGATTATTCATACAAGAACTTATTTTATTAAATAGCAAAGCAAAAGCAATGATAATCACTGTTAAAAACAACATAATTATATATTAACATTGATATTATGAAGAAAGAGTGTCAAGCGTATGATAGTATGGCGGAAGAGAAGCATTTGAATACACGCGTTCTCGATGACAATAAAGACATATAACATTAGTTTGATCTGTTGAGAAAGTTGTTGCTGATGTATCAATTGATTCAACATAAACGCCTGTGTGCTGCGATGAAATTGATTCATATGAACGACTAGTATACATTGTAGAATTCTTCGGTTTCATATTCAATGTTGATAATGGTTTCGGTGTATTACTGTAATCTGAAGATCTTTGCCGACGATAGAAATGTATTAACATAAATAATAGAGTACATAAAAAAAGCACAATAAGAAAACTAATACTGCTGATTGCAATCAAACGAGGATTAGTGAGTAACCGGTGCTGTTGTCGAATTGACGAACATGTTAATTGAGATAGAAGTTTTCTATCGAAAATATCTGATGAAGGCTTTGGTGGAGGCGGAAGAGTAAAACGTGGTGGTGGTGGAAGACGAAACATCATTCAATATGTTTTAATTCTAAATAAGAAAGAATATATATATATATGTGTACGGTGAATTATGCCAGCTGGTTCACTATCGGGGAAAAAAAGACGAGAAACAGTTAATCTATTTATTACATGTTGCTCATTGATTATACTCCGTGAAATTGTTAGACTAGTCTGTTGTTTATCGACGATATATACGTATCATCAACAATGAACACGTGCAAAAATATTTCGTTCTCGTCCGTAACTGATTATGCGCTATAACACAACAGCTTAAGAAAATGATAAGGAAAAAAAATTAGTAATAATAGGTTCAACGTTAGATAATATGTTAGATAGAATAGGTGAGAAAAGTACGATCAAGTCGCATACATTGGAAAGCATATATGCTACTGATTCCATGTCGTAGTTCTCATTATCAGGAAACAAATAGAAATCGCTTTTTGTTGAGTTTTAGATAATATTTTGCTATGATACATTCGATAGTGTAAGAAAGCATTCCATTACAATATTGTTTACTAATTCTTATAAACCGATTAGAATCAAAGATGTTGAGTATCTGTATTTTTAATCTTCGAGTTTCATGTTTAATTACCTATTTGAAATATAAAATGCGATGCAATCTTGCTGATTTCACTGTTTGCAAAATGATATGACGTAGAGCGATCAAAAATTTAAAATGAAGTGACTTTATTGGCAAACATCAATGCTACTGTTCATGCCGCATATTTTGATGTTCAAATTGCTTTTAGTCGTTAATTTGATTCGACCCGTCGGAAAGAAAAAAAACATGTTAATTGTTGCTTGTAAGATAAAACAGTTACATCGTTCTGCTAGACATCGGCATGAAAGTTACATTTAATTGAAAAGAAAGAAGACAAGATAGCTTTGTTTTTCTTTTGTTGTTATACAAAACTAAAAAAGAAACGATCATACTATGTTTCGATAAGCTAGTTTGATTAATTGATTTAGGTGCATGACAGTATTCTTTTCTTTCTAGGAATATAATTATCTTTTTGGCAACTTTTGATAAGTTTAACTACCATAATCCGGCCGTAATACGTACGACGTACAAAAAAAATTTTATGAAATTTTTTTTGTAAAGAAAGGAAAGTAACGATAGTGACTTGGAGGGATGGAAGGACATCTCCTGTGTTAGAACGGATAAGCGTATTTCCTGTTAAACATTGCACAAATATTGTTACATATAGATAAATAAATGTTGTATTAACAGTGGTGGATCAACAAATCTTTTTGATTAGTTGCACAGCGTTTATTCGCTTGGCAGATAGACAACTATTAAGAATAGATTATTGTTCGACTTCAAGACGCAACATTATCTAGAATGTTTTAAACAGTAGCCAACCGCTTTTTACATATTATTAAAAACTAGAGTGAAATATTTTGATTCGTCAAATAAAAATAACCAATGAATTTTCGTGGAAATGAGTAACAGCTGATGTCTATTTTTAATACACTTGTGCTTCAATTGTTTTTTTTGTTTTTTTTTGCGTTAGAATAATCTAATCATGATGTGAAAGTATCGATTTCTGTCGAAATATTCGTTAAATTCAAACAATATGAAGCCTATGAATTGTTGATTAATGTTTTTCTTTGCAAAATTGCGACCTCTGGAATATAAATATTTTTGTTTATTGCAAATATCATATAAAATTCTAGATTATTACGATTTTGCATATTGATCTAATATAGTTGATTATGTATTTAAATTTATTCTTATAATCTTTTAGATTTTGTATAGTCGTAGTTTATTATCGTGTCACATTTAGCAAGTTTCTTTTTCCTTGTGTTTTGCATCTTTTTCTGTTGATTTATTTATTGTCTTTCATCATTTACTTGTACAAAAATAATTATTCAATGACATCTGTACCAAGCGAACTCTATCAAAGTAAGTAACAACCAACAAAAATTGAAGTGATTTCATTTAAAATTAGCATTTGTTTTTTAGTTCATAGTCAATTTCCAGCAGCGCACATGAAAAATATCAACAATACAGACGAAATTGACAATAATAAATCTCAACGTGAATTGGGCATTATTGAAAAACTATGTTCAACTTACGGTTTTGTTTATTGTTGTCATCGTGATGGTCGGTATTTTTTTCACTTTAGTGAATATAAAAATGACATACAACAAGCGAAAATAGGAGGTTAGAATTCGATGATATTTTACTAATAACAATTGTAATTTTCTTGTCGTTTATATAGATGTGGTTGAATTCGAAACAACAATGGATAAACGAAAACAAAAGCCAGTCGCTATTAATCTGGTACCTGTTAGTTCGGAGATCATCGGTGAGAATCGCGTTGATGGTACTATTGCAGTAGTTGCACGACAACCACCATCACCACTCACTAATGGGGTAGATTGCAATTCTAATGTTTATTTTTGATCAAAAACATTTTATATTCTTTTAGTTCGATACTGCAAATTTTATACCCGATGGAAAAGTTACTTATGTTAAAAAAGGAGAAACTTACTTTTTACCATATGGTTTAGTTGATTTACAAGAGCAAACAATTCCAGTTAAAGTTGGAGATCAAGTTAGTTGAACTTTACTTAGATTAGATTTTAGTTTATGTTTTGATGATTAAGGTAACGTTCAACGTTGGTCAAGATCGTCGTACAAATCAATTTTTTGCAAGAAATATAGCCGTTGTTAAAAAAATGAATTCACCAGTAGTAGCAGCAGCACCTGTTAAGCGTTCTCGTGGGGTTATATCAACAATGAAAGATAGCTTCGGTTTTATTGAACGAGAAGATGCACTTAAAGAAATATTTTTTCATATAACGGAATTCGGACCAAATGTAGCAACGAACACAGTTCATCCAGGCGTAGAAGTTGAATTCGATATTCAAGATAGACACGTAAGTTACTGAAATGAAGTTTTTTTTTTCTGTTAAAGAGATAATAGTATTGTTTTCGAAATGAAAAGATTTTATCCATTGAGGAATAAGATGTAACTGTATTATAGTTGTTGTTATAGTCTAGAATAAAGTCAAGGTCATTTTGTTCTGATATTAAAAATCTCCAGTCAGACTAGTTGTAGAACATCGATAATCTTTGAGACAGAATAAATGATTACAAATATTTGTTTTCGTGAGAATGTCGTATTCATAGAGTATTTCAAAGAAACATATTTGTTTAAAATAAACACAATGAGACCTGCTTTTTTTCTTGAGACCAATCATTAGTGTGTGAATTAGAAATGTAGTGTGCAAATACGTATTTGTAAGTGATTAATTTTTCTATTATCAAAGTAAATTATGTTTAAGGTTTGTGTAAAATGTAGCTTCGCATTTCAACTAGAATCCTACGAGCAGGATGAAAATTTAATTTTAAAGATAGTTTTTGGTCGAACCAGGTTACGAGTTTCTTGTTAGTCTTGTTTTTCATAGAAATAAATCAAGTGTATTGCTGATATTTTTAATCTGCCATTTATTTATAGAATAGAAATGATTAATAACTCGATTTTACCTTGACAAATTAGTATATTTGAAAATAACCAGACCATCTGGAGTAGCTATGAAACTACGCATATTTATATTTTGCGAACATATCTATCAATCTTCGTTACTCAGACTTGGATAAGAGTAGCTGTGAAGGTCATAGATAGTACGGCACCAAATTAATGAATGTTGTTGACTATCCGTAGCGTAAGGATCACAGAAGTACAAAAACAAACTCAACCAGCCATTCTATGAAGGCATTTCGAATATCTCGAAGGATTTCTGCATCGTTTTGTAAAAGTAATATGCCTATGTCTAAACCTAACCTTTCACGATAACCGTTTGTCGTTGTTTTCAGGAGCAATTACGTTTTTAGGAGAATCACGCTACGATCTGATGCATACATAAATAAATATATATATATCATATTTCATATTTCATATAAACGCCCAGGCTTCAAACGCAAGTGTCAGAGATTGATATCGCTCTGTGGAACATACTATCATATGTGCATAACATCCCGTTGTAATGAGATCCATTAAAATTGACAGGAAATAAAATGCTTGAAAACATCCAAAGGAAACTAAGACAAATGCGAATATGCCATCGTTTAATTTCAGAGAAAAGACAATTGGTTCTTAACAAAAACTTATTTGTTACGAAATATGCTAATATATCATTGTGTTCTCTTCGGCAAAAAATACTTTACGGTTGTTTCGTGTTGAAAAATTTTGCGGAGATTTAAACTTTGAATCTATTGATGATAAATTGAATTATCTAAAATTAATGAAGAGATTTACGAAGGACGTACGTCTCTGAGACAGTTTTGATACTCATGCTAATGAATTATATAAAAAAAGTAACTTTGAACTTGAATAATAAAAATATAATAGACATAGCTTATCGTCAGTCGTAATATTGAATTTTGTTTTGTAATTGCTTCAAGTAAATAAATACATATCAATTGAACACTTTCGAAAACTCTTCTTTTTTTTTCAATGACGAGAGTCACAGCAGTATATGTCTTGTTTGCAAGAAAAATTTCTAGAAATTCTATTTGATAATACATATAGAATTAATGAAGCCATTTTGTTTTAGAACAAAGAAGTGGCTATTAACATTATTATACTACCGAATGGTACCGTAAAATTCGATGAAATAGACAAAACACCTTATATTGGTCGAGTATTGCAACCATTACAAATCAAAGCAAAAAAATCAAATGACGCATTAGCTGGTCGTTTAATTTACGATGCATTTGACAAGTAAATATTTTCAAATAATCTTTTCTAAGAAAGGTAACAAGCTCTATTTTAAATAGTAAAATGTCTGAATTACCGTTTGGTGAACGAGATCGCTGCGGTTTATATACATTGCTTGAAAATGATATTGTTCAATTCGTTATTGCTAAAGATAAACGCGACGGTATGATGCGTGCTACACAGATATCTTTACTCGATCAAAGTTTTCTAAAATCGAAAGAGCATCGAGAAATGGTAAATCATCTTTTGTCTTTCTTCTTTAATTACCATCCTAAGATATTCTTGGTTTCTGTTTTTCATAGGGCATTGTTATAAAATTAGACAATACATCAGGTGGTCAGATTAAATGTTTCTTGTCGGATCAAGTAATTCCATTTCGATTTAGTGAAGTCATGAAAGATAATTTTCAAATAAGCGAAGGTGATCCATTAGAATTCTCATTAGCAATCAGTCCAAATAATGGGGTTAGTTTTGATTATTGTTTTCAACCAAAAAGAAATCTTTTTTTGTTGTGTTTTTGTTTTTGTTAGGACTTACCGCATGCTATTCGTATTAAACTATTATCAAAAGATAATGTATTAAGTCTGATTAATGGTCGTGAATTGCGATTAACAGGTATTATTGAACGTGATCCACAAGATGGACGAACAGGTTAGTATATGTTATTATATAAAATAACTAGAATTTCTTCTGAATCCAATTAAAAAATTGTTTAGAACGAAATAATCGTGGAACTGATGCTAAGTCCACGACTGAAAATAAAGTACAACAAACGCAAGGTACCGATTCAATATCTAATCCTACAAATCGTCAACCAGAACCAGGTATTATTCGATATGTATGTGATGGAATTGAAGCTACAATTCCATTTCCATCCACAAATATAAGCAATACATCAGCATTATATTATGGTGATAAAGTATGAAGAAAAGAAATTCGTTTGAAGAATATATCATGTTTTCTTTTTATCAATAATTTTCAGGTGGAATTTACAGTTGCGTCAGGTAGTAAAGTGGCAACAACTGTAGCATTAGTTGAACGAAATCGTACTCGTGGCTGGATTGCAATTATTCGTGAAGGAAAAGGATTTATTGAACCAAATAGTACAACGAATAATATCGAGCCAATTGCATTTACAACTAATTCATTTACGGGTGATAATACACTAATTGACTTAGGAGATGAAGTTGAATTTAGTTTAAGAAAAAATTCTGGCCGTTTAACAGCTGAGAACATTCTCAAAGTGCCAACAGCCATCAATAATTTCTATGTACGTTAATTTTCAAATTTTAATCGAGTGTTTTTCTCTAAAATATGCAACCATAAACGAGATCAATCAGTTTTGCATTCTGATCATATTGCTCATATATACGTAGATGGAACCATAAATTATGACAGACATCGATGCAGGAGTTGTGCTAATCACGTTTTTAATGCTTTTCTTTTAGTCAGTACTCCCAACAGTTTATCGTGGTCGTGTTGTATCACCAGTACGAATGGTAACAAATGATGACTGTGAAATACTCGGCCGAATTCAAAAATTAACTGGTGATGGTAATCCAGGCGAATGTTTTACATATAGCATAACAGGTGTCAAAAATAGACGAGTTATTTTATTACCAAATGATGCAGTAACATTTTCTGTCGCTGTTGGACTTGATTATTCGCAACGTGCTGCCAATATTGTTTTAGAAAATGAAATACGTAAAGGAAAAATTGATACAGTTAAAGGACAGGTAAATAGATATAGCTATTGATAGAATCGATATTCATAATTTTCAAACAAAAAGAACGAGTCAATCTTTTTCTAGTTTGGTTTCATTGATTTTGCCTGTGAAGAAAATAAGAAAATATTTTTTCATAATTCCGAAGTTGACGGAGGCTTTGAATTGCGGCCCGGTGATGAAGTTGAATTTTACGCTCAATATAATTTAAAGAGTGGCAAACCATGTGCAAGTAAATTACGCCGAATTAAGTAAGTTTCTTTTTTTTTTGCAAAAAACAAATATTGTCTGTCAGTACTTTGAATTTATATGTCAGTGTCTTCAGCACAAAACAAAGTGCCCCCAAGAAATGATCATGTCTTTCATTAGCATTTGATAATTCGTAAAAATCTACCATTAGCTTCAAATTTTCAAAAATGACGTAACTTGTCTTTTGATTTTCCTAAAAATTTTCTCACTTGTTACTTTTAACTTATAATATTGTGCTAGCAAATATCTCTTGTGATAGATTTCGTACAATGACTAATACAATCTTATATTGAATAGTACTGTATTTATGACAGAAAGATGATTAATTCCTCATAGAAATCATGCGTGTAGTAGAGACTAAAAAGAGTGTTCTTCATTTGCCTCTGGTGATTGTCAGATGAGAATATATCTACTGGCAGATAATAATGTGTGGAGACTGACAGGATGGAAGATGTTAGATAGCTCCATGGGTTAATCAAAGTAATAGTTATTTGTTCAAAAGATATTATTCTCATCGTAAAATATTTTCATTAAAACAGAGAAAAAATCCATGCACTATTTAGAAATCTGATGACTAACGTGTTTTTATTGTAATTTAAAGATTGATCATTAATTCAATGCCACCCATAAATAACATAGAAAGACTTGCTATTAATTTCGAATGCAACCAACATATATATATATATATGATTATTTTTTCGAACGCCCAGTTTAATGTTAAATGTGCATTTAAAATGCCGACTAAAAATATTGATTCTCACTTGTAAATATGTTTTGCTTTTCTCCTTTCAGTACCCTTCAACGACCTGATAGATTAATAACCAAACTTAGATCAGTGAATTTTGATGAGAATAAACGTCAAAAACTAATTATTATTCGACAACCACGCAATGCTGACGAAAAATCAAAAGGTTTCACTAGTATTCGTGTTGAACGTGCACCGGGAGTATTAACACGAACCCCACAATAAGAAACATCGGTACATGTATATGCCTATTCTATAACAAGTGAATCTCATTTTGGATGACACAAGCAATAGATTATACAAATCTACCTATTTCGTTTTAGTTTTGTTCTATTGTAAAGTTAACTTTTTCTTTTGTTTGTTTTTCTTCTCGCTCTGGTCAATCAATCTTTTATTGTGACTGTGCCATCATGTCCTAACTTTCATAAGTAATCTATGTACGTGTCGTTATTTATGTTTATTCATTTTAAGAAAATGTCTTCTCTCTATACATGTGTGTATTTACAAACAGGGAAGAGAAAAAAAAACAGTGTGGAGCTATGAGATGGATAATAACGATTTTTTTTTGTCTTCTGTTTTTCTTTTCTTCTAAACCATCAATACAAGATTTGAAAAAAAAGGAAGATCTAAACATTCTAGAAAAATAAAATAAACAAATATATGTGGGCATCTTTAATTACTCGACATTTAATTGGCAAGAATTATATCTTTAGATTAAGAATGGCATCAACATCGTCGACTGGGGCAATTCAACCTAAACTGCATATTTTACAATATGAATATATAGCTGATGTAATGGAAAAAAGAAAACCATATAGAGAAGCTCATTTGGCTTTTATTGGTAAACAAGTCGAGAAGGGAAATGTTATTTTAGGTGGTGCCTATGGTAGTCCACCAACAGGTGCTTTACTTATCTTTCGCAATTTATCATCGAATGAAATAGAACAACTTGCAAAGCAAGATCCTTATGTTCTTAATGGTATTGTCGCCAAGCATTCAGTGGAACCGTATATAGCAGTCGCTGGTGATTCTTTATTAAGCAATGATCTAATCAAAATTTAATATAATCTATTGATTATATTCAAAACGAAGAACAAAGCAAATGACTTTGACATGAAGATTAGGAATAGAAAAGATTGAAAGACATCAACACTAAACAATAGAGTAGAATCGCAAATTTTGTCTTTTTTTGTTCCTTTTATTTATATAAATAAAATTTTATTTTATTCTATCGCAGTTGATGAAATAGATAGATCAGTCACACCAAGTTTCAATGTTATCGGCATAATGCATTGCTCGGTTCGGATAACGGTATTGAATAAACAACAAATTCCATAGAAATGTAAATAAACAGCAGCAATTACTGCGATGTGCAATATTTGATGGCTGTGTCCAATGATATCGAAACGCCCTTGAACAAGCAGAAATGTTTCGTGAATATATATATTATGATTAATTACCTGGAAAAAATCGTTCTGGTATACGAACAGCATAGATAACACCGCCCGAAATATAAGTTACAGCCATAATAACAAGATATAGAAATCCCATCTGAAACATACGTGGAAAACCGTGAAGAATACATGCATGAGTTGCCGGGGCGGCACCTAAAGTTAAGAAGAATCTCAGTCATAATATAAATAAAGAACGCAAAACACTCTTCGTACCATAAAGACCTAAAGCAATAAATAGAATCGCCTTAAATGGACGACATCGTGGTTTTGCGCATGCCGCGCTACTTGTGCCAATAACTGATGCAATAGAAAGTCCCAGTAGGATACCAATATATATTGTTTTAAGTTTCAAATTGCAATAAAATAAATAATGGATCACTGGAATCATTGAACCAAATATTAAAATACTAATCCCTAAAGAAAGAAATGCATGTTAAATTGGATTTCTAAAAATAGATTTTTTTAAAATTAATTATGCTGACAAATTCTATCTGAAGGCTTTTGCAAGTAGAAGAAAAAAATGATTATTTCTTTAAAATTATGTCTCCATTATTTTTTTTAAAATATAGAATAATTATTTCGATATTCTATTTTCATACCATAGAAGCCTGTGCTATCAATCTTAGAGGCATTGCACCAATATTTTTCGACGTATAAATGTTCTAATTACATTTATATGAATAGAAAAGAAGAAAAGAAAATGATTCATTTCAATTTGACCCGTATCAAAACAGATTGACACTTTTCAGGCCATTAATTAACTTTTTTCTTTTTCTTTGCACTCCTATTTCTTACCCATGTAATCAAGTTTGGAAACAATTACCATAACACGCGGCGAATAATTAATAAATACATGAAGTAAAGTCGAAAATGTTAAACATAATATAGCTGATATAAAAAATACGCTAAATGATATAAAATCACTTATATCCATTTGTCGATGATTATCAATAAGAAAAAGTACAAATGTAACAGCAACACATAATGCACCTATTAAATGTGTCCAAATATTAACTGTTTCACTGTGTATTGATGCTATTGATATGAGACATTCACGAACAGAATTAGCTGGTGGACGATGTTTTTGTAATAGAAAATGATTATCACCAAGCCATTCTACATGAATTGAAGAAAGAAATTATTCAAAACAATTGATCAAGAAATCTTTTTTAAATGGCATCTAATTTGTTCTTTTTTCATAGACAAAAAACACGCTTTCCAAACAAACAGCTACTGTGTCAAACGTTTTGACACTAAATATAGATAAACAAAAGAAAGTGTCATGACATTTAAAACGTGATATATCCTTGAGATATTATCTTTTATATGTAAATTTTGCGTATTTCAATAAAATAATACTAACCTGGTAGACCCCAATGTGCAATATATCGTCGACGTAAAACATTATCGAATTGTTGTTCATTTTCATGAGCAATTCGTAGTGGTCGAGTTTCATAGCTATCGATTTGTTCAATATCATAATGGACAGAACGTTTTGCTTGTCCATGATTCTTCAGAAAAGAAAAATCTTGCTCAGGTGGCGTCATTGCGGTTGTATGACGAATTTGATAATGATGTTGACGTTGATTTTGATCGTCATCGCTTTCATCATCACTGTCATGCTGTCGTTGGAATTCATGTTCAACTACTTGAATTTTTTCTATCGGTATCGGCATATTCTATTTTGTTTAACCGTTTCAAGATACTTATCTGACAAGTAGTGAATGAGATGTAAACATGTATAAGTATCAATAATCTTCGTATATCAATAAAAATAAGAAAAAGAAATCTTTTTTTGTCAGCTGAAGCCAATTTGTTCATTGGTAATATGAGAAAACCAATCAAAAATTTTGAAAAAAAGAAGAATTGTAGAGTTCGGTCTACTAGGCAACAATAGGGTATACTTAACGACCAAAGTGAGTTTTTATTAATATTTTTTTGCAATGGAATAAATTTATCCTACTTTATTTTATTTATTTTGTTTTTGATGGTGAACTTTGTACAACAGACTTGTTTTTTACTATTGTTTGTAGTGAAGTCAGTATTGTATGTTTCCTCTTATCATTATCAAATAATTATCTGTCATAGATAGCGTAATATAGACTTGTTTTCAGTCCATCAGCTAGTTTCTTTTTAAAAATAAATACGAAAACATAAAAATATTTTAGACATCGGCTATGTGAATCTTTAAAATTTTTTTTGTAATCATCATGGACAGCGATTGTTTTTGTATTTTGAGGGTTACAAAGAAAAATAAAAACCTTTCTCGAATATTTTCTTTTATAATTAATTTTCCTATTTTATGTCAAACTTATGTTGGACACATTGCGAATAATGTTTATCTAAGAAATATATTTAGTTTCGATAAAAATCGGAAAAAAAATAAATGAAACATGCTCGCCGAACACATATCAATTCATGTTTGTATTACTTGGTCTACTTTTTTTCTCTTTAGATTACTTTATATTCTACAGGAAGAAAAATAGAAAATGAAATCTATTAGCAATTATTTACAAAAGAAAAATAAAAGCTATCGCAGTAGTTGTTTGTTTTTTTATTCATTATTCATTGGCATGTGCTTAGAGAGAAAGAAACAAATGCATAATGCGAGTCTACCAGTGGTAGCCACATTCTGCCTATAAGTTCTTCAATCGTATTGACGCCTGGCAGAAGCAAAAAATAATATCGTTCTTTTTCTGTGCCTGATGTCATTCTGTGTGCCATCCTACTTTGTTGTTGTAAAAGTAATACAAGCCATTGACTATCTATCTTTTAGATCTTCTATATATATATATATATATTATTATTATGCTTATTGCTTTCGTCTCGCTATCTGACTATATTTATAGCTCTATTATCCTTATGTGTTTATGAATTTCGACAGTTTGTTTGTCTAGAATTCACTGTCATCATTGTCGAAATATTATCAATGCCTCCTATCAAGTAGGTTGTACTTTGCTTTTTTCAGTTTAATAATTAACACACTTGTAACAAAGCATTTAAGACATGTCGACATTAAAACGATTAAATATGTAAGTTTTTATAGTAAGATTTATTTCTATTGAAAAGAAAAAATTTAAGCATGAATTAAAATCATCAATTAATCGATCTTACATATGTTTTATTTGAATGTTGAGAAAGTTTATTGTTGGTAGTTTGGTCTACTGTTTGAATTATATGGAATATTTGATTTATTTTCAATACCCATAGCTCGATTTAGTACATTGAGTAAATAAAATGTGAATGTCATTTTTAATATAAGAAAAAGAATCAAAACATAGATTAAAATTCTCATGGCTTAGAAGACAATCGATTTTTAAATATAACAAAGAAAAATATATAGCTAAAACAAGCGCCTATATGTTTATTTTTACTTAAAATAGGGTGGATTCATGGTTTACACGTATTAGTCAAGCATTAGCACGTGATAAAATATCAACAGCTGATAATAAAGATGAACTTCGTTATGCTGTTCGAAAAATTAATCAATTTTTTTATGCTGGTACTTGCTGCTTTTAAAAGAACAAAAAATGCCTCTAACTAATGCATCATATTTTGGTTCTTTCTTTTTTGTTTTTAGAAAAACCGAATGCCGATGTAGTTGATAAACATGCTGATGTTATTGTTGATCTTTTACTTTCAACGTCTAATGGTTCTGATGATTTTGAATTCATCGCTCAAATCTTCAACATTATACGAGAAATACTTGATTGCGATAAGAGTAAGTGTGATAGACCAGCAATCAATCAAAATATTCCATGTTTTTAGCGATTCATTGAGAAAAAAACATAAAAACAAAACTATAAAAGTCCTTGATTATGTCAATTGCCGACACATAAGAGTCAATTTTGTTTCATAAAACAATCGGAAACTAATATATATATATATATATATATATTCACAATCGAATAATGTTCATCATACTATTTCCTATCCATTTGTTGTATAATGACGGAACAAAAAAAACATTGCTTTTATTTTACGGAATTTATCCTACGTAAACAAAAACAACGAATCTATATTAATTTCCTACTAATGGATAGAGATGATGTTTCCATAAAATATAAACAACATATTAATAAAAATTGATGTGTAGTAGAACAAAATATTGAAAAGAAAATATAACATCATTCTTATCGTTTCTAACTTATACGACTATAGCCAGTCCATCAACATGAACGATAATGTTGACAATTTAGTTTGTTATTATTGACGAGATCAATAATAATATATTTCTTTTTAGAAACATCTAGACCTTTGGTGAAATCTTTAATAAGAAATGATGTATGCAGTTTTCTATTAAATACTCTTCGCGTCGTAGCTGAAGATCGCGGTTTAGGTCAAGATATTTCACTTCAAATTCATCAAATTTTAGCAGCTATTGGTCATCACGGTTTGTGATTTATCAATTGAAATGATTGTATTTTGTTAAAATCTATATTTCATTATAGATAAACGTCTTGCTTTAAAAGCTCGTCTATTTAAAACCATAGGATCTACAATATCATTATTACGTATCTATAGTTATAATGCAAAAGTTTGTCCCGTTCTTCTAACTCTTCTAAAAATCTATGCAAAAAACGGTAAATTTTCATTAAAAAACAAACTTTATCTAATAGATATTGATTTGAATAGCAATAACTGCTGCTGCTATATGTCGAGCCGCTGGTTTGCAACCATTACTTCGTCTAGCATTAACACTTGATCGACGTCATGCTAAATTACAAAGATTATCTATTACTGTTGTTCGACATCTTACTCAGACTAGTAAGTTAGAGTGTCAATAAATAAATAACTAAAGCAAATTCTGTTTTTGATTGTTGAAGAAAAATTAGCTGCTCGTGCAACAACAACAACAATTGTTCGCGATATATTAGCCGTAGTTTTTCTAATGGATAAATCCCAAGGACAAAATCGTGTACGAACAGTAAAAATTAAAGAAGGTCTTTTGAAAGTGCTCCTAAATATCGTTAAATCGAGTATGTTTATTTTAAATGAGATTTATTAATATTTTAATGATAATTATTCTTTCTGACAAAAAAAATTATTTAGAGGCCGGTCGTGTTCAATTTTTAGAAGCTAATGGTTTTTATTTATTATATGAGCTAGCTCTCAATGTTTTACCTAGTGATTATTCTTGTACATTTGTTGATCTTTCTTGTCAAGTTTTACTTCACTGCTGTCCAAAACAACAATTACCGATAGATTCAATTTTTAGTCCAGTAAGATTTAATTTACCACAAGGCTATGATTATATTGTTTCTAATGAATTACTCAGTGCTGGTATGAATAGATTAGTCAATATAAGATAATTCAATTTTTCAATAATATTTTTAGATCCTCAAATAGCAAAAGATCTTGATGAACTACGTGAAAAATGCAAATCAGCCATACCGACAAATGAACGAGTTTCTACTGCTGATCAACGTCTACGCCCTAAATCTTCCATAGGCTCAGCAATAACAAGATCTTCATCGGCAACAAAATGTGTAACAACAGCATCATCAGTTCGACCAAAATCTTCGAAAGGAACAAAATTAGAAAAGAAAAAAACAGAACAAAAAACAGTAACGAAGAAAAAATCGGTTACAAATGGAACTAAATATCGGCAAGTACCTGGATTAAATAGCAATAATCTTGACGATCAAGAAGACACTGGCATTCGTCTTGTCGAAGATGAAGAACTTGATGATGAAGGTGAAAATTAAAACTTATTTCGAATATCACATAGAATTTATTTTTCTTCTACTTTGTTTTCATTGAGTCAAATTATCTGGAGATTTATATGTAAGACAAATTAATTTCTCTAAGAAAATCTTAACTGTTCGACAAAGTACATGCGTTAGTTATCTTATAAGACAAATCTCTTATATTGTATATTATTGACATGAGCTACTGCTTTTCGTAAATCTAGGACCCATCAATGACAGATTCCATATTAATTACAACATAGAGAAATATTGAGTAACGAATGATTATAAAACATTTTAAACTACGTAGTAAATGCGAATTAAATGATTTCTTTTTCCTTGAAAGAATATTAAGAAAAGCTTTCGGAGCTTAGCATTAAGGGATTACAAATTTTCGATGTTTTATTTCATGATTGGCATTTAATTTAGAATTTGCCAAATTATTCAAATCATTCACAGCTAAATTGATTTCAACTTAGAAAAGCATTCTTTCGATTGTTGAAATGAAATAAAAACAAATGTTGATGTATTTCTTTGAGTCCATGTTTTTTGAATTTATCTTCTTTTCGAATTATCAATATTTGTTCTGGCACTAATATTTCCATATTTCATTTAGCTATTGATGAAAATGCAACAAATTTTTACAGTTTAGTTTTTCTTTAATAGATAGTTCAAAATCAGACGATAATGACGAGGAAGAAGACGATGAAGAAGATGAAATTTCCAATAAAGAAAATGTATTGGACTCCTCTGTTCCTTTACCAAATGATGAGCAACAAACCGTAAGCATTGACGATTAACTTCAACAATTATCTACTTTATTTGCTATTTTTAGCGTGATTCAGTTGATTTATCTAGAGCATACGAACAATTTTTTGATGAAATGGTTGATCCAGTTTATTTAGTATATAGACTAAAGTTTTATTTTTTTTATACTTTTGTTGTGCTATGATTTCTTATAGCTTCGTTCGAAAATGGCACAAAGTATTCTTGATCCGTCTACAGAAAGCTTACTATCGAGATTATTTCGAAATATCTTACCATCATCATTAACACTTCTTTCGACGCAATCAGCATTTTCGTATTGGCGTATGCCATTAAATTTATATTTTCAAACATATTCAATACTTGCTAAATCTACGAAAAGTGCATATCGGTATTGAATATATATATATATATATAACGCTCTTAGAAAATATTAGAAACATATAATGACTATTTTTTTTCTTCTTCTTAAAGATTTACCAAACTTGCCTATCCGGATGCGTTTAATGCTGTGTCCTATGCAAGATTTGAACCCATGCAAAAATTCGACGAACGAAACAATAGGTAAATTATTTATTTTATTATGTCGAAATGTAATTTTCTATCTCTATAGGTCAACATTACTTGGGGATATTCGTCGAATCATTTATCCAACATCGATTTTTAATCATACAGTCTATGATTTTGATACAGCAGTTGAGCACTCAGTAGTAACGGCATTGGATAACGATGATGAACAAAGGTAGAAATATTAATATCAATACTCTTTATCTTATGTGAGATGCATATAAAAAATTCTCCGAGTCTAATGAGATATATGATGATCGATTTTTCTACTGGTTTCTGCTTGATGGATAAAAATTCTAGTAAGTTTCTTGAGTGTTTGATAGAAATCATACGATTTTTGTTTAGTCTAAAAACATTTGTTGTCAGCTTTGTTAATCACTTTTCGTTATAGATGCCAAATGCGATCCAGCCTTGATCATCTTCACTTCGATTCTCAATTTGAATGCGGCAATTTAAGAAAAGCTGTTCAAGTAAAAACAAATGAACCTCTGTCATTCAATCTAAATTTTCGCTTATCCTTTTGCGTTATACTAGATTACCGAAGAAGAATATGATCTAATCCTTCGACCTGATATAAATACATTTCGTTATCATCAATGGTTCTATTTTGAAGTATCAAATATGCGTCATGGTATAACCTATCGTTTTAATATAATTAATTTTGAAAAAGCCAACAGTCAATTTAATTCTGGCATGCAACCAGTGATGTTTAGTGTGTGTGATGCAGTGAATGGTAAACCATATTGGCGTCGGATCGGTGAAAAGGTTTCTTACTATAAAAATACATATGGCAAAAAAAAGAAAGTCTACTACACATTGACATTTAATATACGATTTACATATGATAATGACGTCTGCTATATAGCTTATCATTATCCATATACGTATACAACACTAATGGTAAATTAATATAAGAAATCATTTTTTTGTTTTGTTTGAGTGTGTTTATTGCAAATTTAGACGGATATAGTCAACTGGTCAAATACATATGATCGATCTAGTATTTATTTTCGGCAACAAGTACTTTGTAAAACATTATCTGAAAATGATTGCCCTTTATTAACAATAACTAGTTTTTATAATCAAAATGATGTATACCACAGTGAAAAACAAACCATTCCTATGCGTAAGCAACGAAGTCACGATCTCAAGAAAAAAAGAATGACATATAAATATATTTTGTTTTTATTAACTTTACAATTTAAGACGAAAGAACATATGTTATGTTAACAGCACGTGTTCATCCAGGTGAATCAAATGCATCTTGGATTATGAAAGGTATTATTGATTATTTATTAAGTGATGAACCAACAGCACGACTTTTACGAGATCGATATATTTTCAAAGTATGGATTAACCTTATTAATGCGTCTACTAGAACTGAGTATTTTTCTTTTTAATTTTTAGATAGTACCAATGCTTAATCCAGATGGTGTTATTAATGGCTGGTAAATTTTAAAAAGCTATCTCAATCTTATAGATAAATAGAGCCTTAAAGACATTTTCTACAATGTATGAAAAATTCCAATAGGATACGGTTCGATCAGATCTCCCAATCTAGTTAACTAGATTTTTACTGAGATTGTATCGCTGACGTACTATACAACAAACAATCCAATCGACTTTTAGAAAAATTAATATCTGAGGAAGAAATTATCCCGATGTGCTGCGATTTTTAGAGAATTTTACTTAAAAAAACAAATAAAGTCCCTATTTAAATATTTCTATGTAGATTCACAACTTAGGTTTCAATAAAATTCCTACAGTTGTAAACAGAAGTTTCGAATGAGATTATTCTTTTATTTTTAGTCAACGTTGTTCATTAGCTACGAAAGATCTTAATCGCCAGTGGTCAGCTCCAAATTCCGTACTATTCCCAACAATTTATCATACTAAAGGTTTATTAGCCTATTTATCAATGTGTTCCTCCCGGCCGATAACGGTATATAAGACTAAAATTAATAAGTAGAACTTATTAACTATGTTTTTTCTTAGTTGTTTTGTGATTTTCATGGTCATTCGCGACAAAAAAATTTTTTCTTCTATGGCAATGATCCTCGTCTTCATTTTCTTGGGCCAGCCATTGGTCGTTCTACGATAACAAAAATATTTCCTAAACTATTTACGGGTGTACCCGGTTTTGCATTACAAAGTTGTTTATTTACGATGCGAAAACAAAAGGAAGGCTGTGCTCGTATGGTAGTCTGGGAAGAGTTTAAGATTGACTTTGCTTATACAATGGAAGCAACATACAATGGTTTTGATGCCGGCTTATATAAAGTTTGTAGTTTTGATTTGATCAAAATAAACAAAGAAACTTTCTGGTTTTAGGGTTTACAAATACAAATATCAACATTACAAATGATTGGTCATGATTTTTGTCAAGTTTTAACTAGACTTGGTGAACATGAATATAAAACACCAGAAACTATTATACCAATGGAAGATCTATTTGTTACCAATGAAAATCATTCACAAGAAAAACGGTTAGAAATTGCAAATTTATTCTTATAAATATTTAATTTGATTGTATTTTTAGGGCAACTAACGGCGATGAAAAACGGCGTAGTTCTTCGGCAGTTTCTTCCTCGTCATCATCATCGAGTAGTTTATTATCGTTAACGGATGGAGATGTCCATTGAACAAAAAAATAAACTATATAGTGCCTGTTATTTCTTTTTATTTCTATGTGCTCAAATGTGCTATAGGAAATGTGTAGTCACGCTTGTGTTTTGTTCCATTTCTATGTAAAGAACGCAACAAAGTTAATAAACATAAATTATTTCCCAGATACCGTAAAATAAGATCTAAATATGCTTAAACATAGTAGATTACCAACAAACATCCTACTAACTGTAACATTGTCGATATAATTTAATCGACCGATAAGAGACTTTTTGAAACAGTTTTCAAAGTTTTGTTTGAGTATATTTCCTGGCTGTTTAATTGAGTCACTTATTTTTACTGAAATCAGCTTTTCACCAGGTGATGAAATGAACGCATGTATTTATTCACAAAAGATTTCTCATAGGAAAAATACTCGAATTGCAATATTTGACAGATTCAACTACACTATTTTGCTTTGTTCAATTATCGATGTCTTTTAAGCTGTGATAATTTTAAAATTCTAATTTTGATATATTGTTGAGTGGTGCAGGTTTCATACTTTTGAATTCAAAATGCATCATTGATTTCGATATTGCAATTTCACGAATATTCAGTTAGCTTTGATGAATGCAGTATTTGTAACTAACATATAGGTTTATAACTAGGGAGATATGACTGATAAGTGTTGACTAATACAACTTAAGATATTAATGAATTTGTTTTGAGATAATTTTCATGCAAAGTGGTATGAAAAGGAGAAATTTGATATCCGCATGCCTACGTATGTGTGCGTTTTTTAATCGTAATGCATTTTTCAGACTTCTCACTTTGTGTGATGAATTTCCCTAACTCATGTTGCATGCTAGCGAAATCCACAAGGTTTTTAAATTGAAGAAGACATTGCAGTGTAAAACTTATTACATAGATTTCATTTCTCTGGCTTGTTAGTCATTTTTAAACGAAAATTAATTTTCTGAAATTATCAAGAACCAGTCTTTTTTTATCTTTCTAAGATAGACACTGACAAAACTTTGACATCAGTTGGTTGGAAATTTTCAGTATCAAATCTGACTTAGGATTGGGTTTTAGTAGATCATGACAGACTAAAAGAACTCACACAAGTCAATTATGAAACAAAAACAGTCATCTAGATTACAATAATTGACCTGATGAGCTTATTTCGCGTATAGAAAACTACAATTACATCGAAGGAGAATAGTTATCCATTGATATTTTTAGTACTGTAGCTTCCTACTCATTATAATCCGATGCATCGAAACTCCATAATGTTATATGTCTGCTAAAAACAACTAGCTACTATTCAATTTGCAAGATTAATTAGTAATAGAAAAACAAAAAAAAAGCCAATCCTCAGATTGAATAAATCTGTTGGTAGTATTACAATGATTATCTTAAATTCAACTGGCTATGCTTATCTCTAATGAATGCTTGATTCTTGTTTTCGCCCGAAATGTTGTCTATGAAAGCATAATTATATATTTTAGTGATCGTGATGACAAACCTGTGCTTTTTTATTGTAGCAATTTTTGAGTTACATACACGAAGAAATACATATTTATAAGTCAAGGAAATGATGATTCTTGATGCTGTTATATACGCAAGTACAGATATTTCAGAACCGGGAATGAAAAAAAAAGATGTAATAGATAAAAGAGAATCTATCCGAGAAAAAAAAAGAAGTCTAATTATCACAGTTAACATTAAGAAAAAAGAAAACATTTGCCTAAAAATGATTCACGAAACATTCCATGGTACATGATAATATTCATTCAAGCCACATAAACATATTCTGATATATTTGTCTCTGATCTAGCCATATATCGATGATCAATTAACCATTCAATCATTTCTTTAATTAATTTTTTAGATGGTACAAACATATTTTTTAGTATTTCAATTAATTCAGTTTGTAATTGACCATTGTTCATACGCTGTCGAGTTTTCATTATTTTAACAATAGCTTCTTTGGTACGTTCACCGCGTAGAAACATTATTTCTTCATTTTCTTCTTCACGTCCTTTTTCCGTATTTAACTGAAGACGTTGTATCATATTAACATGACCACGTGTTTGAACTTTGCCAGCACGTATTATTGTAAAATCGTAATTTATCCAAAATAGACTCATTTCACTCAAATCTTGACATGATTCAACATGTGTTTCATAGCATATTAATTGTTGTTTCAATTTTGCAAACGATACTAATGACCATAGAGTTTTTTTCAATTCATTTTCTGGGATATTTGTTGCCAATTTAAGTTCACTAAATGTCAACTTATTTGCTGGTCGATGATTCCATGCGAAAAGTACCGATGCTTGCAATGTTGACACATCTAAATCGTATTTACCATTTTTAGAAGCGAATGTTAACTAAAAATAGACATAAAACAGATTAGGATCCTTTTTCGTTAACAAAACTTACCTGTCCATTTGATACTGTATGATACCAAGTTAATTTTCTTCCTGAATGTTTTTTCTTATAAAATTCTTCAATTTCTGGTAGAACATCTTCGATTTGAGCCGGCAATGATACATCAATCTTATCACCTGGGTGCGGCCATGCCGCAGCACTTAGAATTTTAAATGAAAATGAATCTAAATAAGAAGACGAAACGAATAATTTATTATTTAAAACAGCAACTATTATTTATATTTACCCATCATGGTATTATTGTTACGTGACGATGGGCATACACTTCGAAATTCTTCATTCATATCACGATTTAATTTCAGATCTTTGAACATTTGCTGCAATTTAATAATAAATTCAGCTGGCATACCAACATCCTACAAAAGATAAAAGCATTTATTTAGATTTTATTAAATTAAAACAGTAAGTGAAAAGAAATTCAAAACATCTGCGATGTTGAAATGATTTCAATTGGAGAGATCATGTTAAGAAAAT
This sequence comes from Rotaria magnacalcarata, assembly GCA_900239745.1. Taxonomy (NCBI): domain Eukaryota; kingdom Metazoa; phylum Rotifera; class Eurotatoria; order Philodinida; family Philodinidae; genus Rotaria; species Rotaria magnacalcarata. Next base: position 8,270 of record OENM01000324.1, on the reverse strand, counting down.
AGTTGAATCTGATTCAAATTATGCTAAGCGTTTTCGGAGTTCGTTTACGATACGTTTAGTACGTGTTTTTTGATTAACTTATCATAGACTTCACACATCAACTGTCACTAGTGTAACACAACTTTGAGAATAGGTTTATTATTTATATGAAGATTTTATCTGCGCCAATGAAACTTAATCTATATACATGAAAAATCTGAATTTTCCTAACAAACACAAATGTTGATGGATTTGAATTAATGATAAAAAGATCCATAGAACTATCTACCTTTGTAAATACTTCCTTCAAAATCATCTGATCAGAGAACTTCTAATGAAACAAACAAGTACGTCTAATTAGATTGTATTGTGTGACTCAATCCATGACGATTATTCTTCGGACATTTTTCATCTTTTCTATTAGATTAATTACTTTCAGAATAAGATTTCTTTTTTTAACTGAAAGCAAAAAAAAGAAGTTTTAAAAAACGTATAATCTACATTAATTTCGAATACTATGTAAAACAAAGCCTTTCAAATAGAGTATTTTCATCGAGGAAATATAAATTACTATTCAATAGCTCATAGATAATTGTAATAACCAGTTTTGACAAAGAATTAATGTAGTCTCTAATTTCAATATGTGAGCTATTTTGGAAACACATAAGTAATTTGTTTAGCAAGTAGCTGTCATTCAGTAAATGCCAAAATATAGCCAAGAGAAAGTTTCTTTGTTCCTCTCGCCTTAGATTACAACTAATACGAATTGATTGCAATGTCCTTCGGCAACGACGATTTCTCCATTCCCGTAATGCTTTCATAATTTCTATTAGAATTTTATTGTTATTATTTGAAAAGAAGCTTCCACCTACGTTGTATTTTGTTGCAATAAGTAATCTCAACATATTACAAATAAAACTATCATTGAATGTACACGTTAAAAAGAGTAATAGTAGCAACACATGAATAACATGCATGGAAAAAAATTGGCAACATACGGGGGCAGAAGATATTAATATTAAAAATGATGACGACAATAGATACTGTTCTTTCAATTAATAGTTCCGATAGAAAAATATTTTAGATGTATGCTTTAATCTAGTACTCAACAATGGAAGCATCGATATATATATAATTTTTGTTTGCATGAAATAGTGAACCTTCGAGAAGGTCTGCATGGAAAGAAAAACAAAGCTATCTTAGACAACGTTCATATTAAATAGACTTTCCCTATTTCTAATTACTGTAGGGAAAACCATTCCCACAGGACGTGTCTATTGAATTTTTATATGTTTCACTAGAAAATGTAGGTTCATAAATTATTTGACTAGATTAATTTTTGCAATAGAACACATATGGAAAATGTCTGAGACATATATTTCTTACTCTTAATTGAATAACAATGCTTTCTTCAAGTTCATTATCAATAGAAGTATCCAAAATAAGGCGGCGTGTAAGAGCTCCTTTATAAAATCGCATAAAAACATCTTTATTTTGTACATATTTCAATAATAATAACTAAATGAAAAGAAAAATAAACAAAAACTCTAGACATAATCGAAAGTTTTTTGCTTACCACATCTTTTAGTTTAACTTCAATTTCTTCTGATGAATATTTTTTGTGTGTTGATGTACCCTTACGTAAAAGTATATCACAATACTGTGCTAATAATTCAGGACAACGTGATTCAGCAAGAGTTGTCCGAGTTGTTCTATAGAAAAGAATCGATGAATAAAAGAACAGAAAATTTGAACATGAATTTTGTCATTATGTACCCTCGTGTAGCACGCGCTGGCATATCGAGTTGAAAGACTGAAATATCATTAATAATCTTTTGAAAAGCTAATCAAATAAAAATAATTAATAGCGGCAAAAAATTAAGACAATATTCAATTAACCTTTATCACGAGACGTAAGAAATCTTGGATCATTGAGAAAAGCATCACGTACAAGATTTGAAAATTGTCGATAAAGATCTAATAACTGTTGAACATAACTTTCAGGATCCTAGTTTTAAAGCAAATCAAATAAGCCTCGTTTCTTGGTTTTAATAAAAGTTAACAAACTTGTTTGATTGTATCTTTATTTTTAAGCATATTATCAAGTCCTTGTTTAACAATAAATGCTTCAAGTGATTGTGTTAGCGAAGTTATATCTCCTGTATGATCAAGAAGTACAAATACAAGACGTAAACCTTCGAAAGAATAATATTGAAATTAATTTAAAATAAAATATAAAATAGTTTGTTTTTTCTCTTCTTACGTTCAATATCATTATTTTCGATTAAATTAGGGCATTCATTAGTAATTTGCTCACGAAATTCCGTAACAAATACATCAACACATCGACGAACTAATAATGGAACACTATTACATTCTGCTACAGATTCAAGATAGCGTCTAGCACGTTTTTCTTCTTCCTAAAATCGACGAAATAAATGTGTTGGTGATATTTAAATAAATATTACTTTGAGTTTTTGATCTGCATAATAAAGATAAGATAGGATGCCATGTTCGGCGAGATATTGGCCAGCTTTTTGTTTATAAAATCGAGTTGTTTCATTCAAATAAGCACGTTCAAAGTTTTCAATATAAACTTTATATTTATCTTTATCATCTGTTTTTAAACTCACTAAAAGAAAAGGAAACAGAAAAATGTATCTTTAGTAATCATCACACTTTCGAAGATTGTAAAACTAACAACATTGTGCTCAAAATCAAAAGAGTATAAAATAAATGCGTATTGCTGTCTCAACTTACTAATAAGGACTCTCTCGATTTTATATTACGGAAACTTGGTTTTCTACAGCTTACAGATTAGAGATATGCGTTATCGATTTCAGTTAGCTTAAAAAATTAATAGTAAAATAGGGATACTCTTCGTTTTAATAAATAAGTAGTTATCAGCAAATATTTCATTTAATATGGTCCCTTATTATGTAGCGTTAGAACTAAAGAGAGAACTCGTTTCTTGCACATCTAGAAAAATATCTAGACTCTACATTATTCATAACAATAATGATATTCTACAACGTATAAATAAGTCTTCTCAATATCACTCTATTGGTAATATATCTAACAAGTATTCATTTTACCATATGAATCTCGAACACCAATAACTAATTGAGAGTCGAATGATTCACCATTGCGTTCCGCTTGAACTAATTTCATTGCACTATTCTACAAAAAGAAAAATAACACAACCATTCAAAATCCACATAAAACTAATTTATATTTACTTGAAGACGATGTTTTATATCTTTAAATATATTATTATTCCATGATTCAAGCATTAACTGTCGAACTTGATCTGTATTACGTGCTGTTTTCTCTGTATTATATGTTGCATTGGAAGTGATATTTCCATTGGGCGTTGTTTCAATACGAACAAATGGTTTAGGCAAATATTCACATTGTTCATAAAACTTAGACCACTCATGAATATATGCTTTGAGAAGACTAGAAAGAAAATCTATTCAAAATTTAATTCACTAACAAACAATAGATATACATACGCTGAATCTTCATCATGCCGTAGAACACGCTAAAATAAATAATTAGAATGAATTCTGGATAGCTCCTTTTTGTGACAAAATGTACGCATTGTCGAAAATAGTTTCTTAACGAAAGTAAAAAGCTATCGCTGGTATACATAGTTTTAACTCGTCTCAAACAAGAATTCAGTTTTTAAATTAACCTCTTGTCCTTGTTTGATGTGTCGAGTAATTTCATTTGATAATTCCGTAAATATTTCTTGTATACTTGACGGATACCATGTGGAAACACCATATACATCACTAGAAAGAGAAGAGATTATTTATTAACATAACAGAAATCTATTGAAATAATAGTTATTTACGTGAATAAATTTTGCCATTCGACTTGTGAAGTTGGTTCTTGTCGAAGAATCTTTAATACGACACGTTTCATTTGTGGCCATCGATCTTGAAATGTAGCTTGATGATTCTTTGAAGAAAACAAAAAATAAAAAGACTTTAGAATAAATTGAAAATTCCAATCAATTGATAACATACCATAATTATAATATTACCAAGAAAAATAATGAAGAAAAAAAAAACTCAATCGGAAAACAACAAATAGAAGATACGATGATTCAGTTCAACCGTTTCTGATTTGCTAACAAATTTTTATCCAATATAATCAATCTAGTTAGCGTTACAATCAACGCCAAGCTGATGTCGTAATCAAGAAACCAAAAAAAAAACCATTCAACAACCTTTTTCAGATTCAGATTTATTTATTTATTTATTATTCATTAATCCGAATAGGACACAGCAAGAAGACGTAATGATAGAAAATGGTGATCACGAGGAAAATTTATCAGACGGTTTATCAATTAAAGAATTATTTCAAAATAATGATGGTTTAACTTATAATGATTTTATCATATTACCCGGTTATATTAATTTTTCATCAGATAATGTTGCACTTACTGCTAAACTTACAAAAAACATTACTATTAAAACACCATTTGTATCAAGTCCAATGGATACTGTTTCAGAATCGACTATGGCTGGTAAGAATTTCAAGGTTTTCAAGAAAAAAAAAGATGGAAAAAGTAAAATTTTTGTTTTAGTGGCTATGGCATTAAATGGTGGAATAGGTATCATTCATCATAATTGTTCAGTCGAATATCAAGCCAATGAAGTACGACGAGTAAAACGTTATGAACAAGGTTTTATAAGTGATCCACTAGTACTTTCACCAACGAATACAGTAGCTGAAATTTATGCTATTAAAAAATTGCATGGATTTTCTGGTAAACACATTCAACGGTTATTTCATTGTATAGTGTAACTTTTTGCTGCTCTGTTTTGTAGGTATACCGGTGACAGAAAGTGGAAAAATTAATAGCAAATTATTAGGTTTAATAACATTTCGTGACATTGACTTTTTAAGTAAAGATCATTGGTCAAAGATACCAATTAGTCAAGTTATGACACCGATTGATGATCTTATAACAGCAAAAAATAATTTAACACTCAAAGATGCATATAATATTTTACAACGAAGTAAAAAAGGTTCGTTACATGATGTTGTTTATCTTTTTTTTTATATAAAGGGTTTCTTTTTTAATAGAAAGAAACCTTAAAATATCGACTCCCCTCTCTTGTAAAACCTTATGTTAAATGATACATGACTCATGTGTCATTGGATTATTTTCTGACTTTCTCTGCGATTGAAAGAAAATATAAAATAGTATAAACATCAGAATAGGATATCTGGAAAAAAGGCATGAATTGCAATAACTGTAATTATAAGATTTCGTTGTTTTAATCGATGCCTGTTGAAGCATAAATAGAACTGCTTTTCTGCTCTTGGATCGCGTGTCACTGTGATGAGAAAACAATTGTCCGTGTTCAATTTTTTTGATAGATCAAATAAAATATTGTTATTTAGGAAAATTACCAATTGTTGACTCCGATGGTAATCTTGTATCATTGATAGCTCGAACCGATTTAGAAAAAAATCGTGATTATCCATTAGCATCAAAAGACAATCGTCGACAATTGTTATGTGGAGCTGCTATAGGTACACGAAAAGAAGACGAAAAACGTCTTGAAGCTCTTGCTCAAGTTGGTGTCGATGTTATCGTACTGGATTCTTCACAAGGAAATTCCATATATCAAATTGACATGATTAAACATATTAAAAGTACTTATCCAAATCTACAAGTTGTCGCCGGTAATGTTGTTACACAAAGACAAGCAAAAAATCTAATCGATGCCGGTGCCGATGCTTTGCGAGTTGGAATGGGTAGTGGATCAATTTGTATTACACAAGAAGTTATGGCTGTGGGACGAGCACAAGCAACAGCAGTATATAAAGTCGCTGAATATGCACGACGACATAATATACCTGTTATTGCTGATGGAGGCATATCGTGCGTTGGACATATTGTTAAGGCATTAACATTAGGTGCTGATTGTGTTATGATGGGATCATTATTAGCTGGTACACATGAAGCACCTGGAGAATATTATTATCAAGATGGTGTAAGACTTAAGAAATGTAAGTAGACGATAACAACGAAAAATATATTATTTGAAGAACTTTCTATGAAAAGTTTTTAGTTGATGAGACAGAAATCTTCTATAGAATAAATTACTAGCCTACATATTTTTTCTTCGTCTATAGATCGTGGTATGGGTAGTCTTGATGCAATGACTGCATGCCAAGAATTATCTGCTGCTAGCCGATATTATTCAGAAACAGATCATATCAAAGTGGCTCAAGGTGTCTCAGGTAGTGTTGTTGACAAGGGTAGTGTTCATCGATTTATTGGTGGTTATCTCTATACTGGTATACAAAAATCTCTTCAAGATATCGGATGCCAATCACTTGAACAATTACATAAAGAAGCAACCGAAGAATTGATCAGAGTTGAAAAACGTACAACCGCAGCACAGATTGAAGGTGGTGTACATAATTTACATTCATTTGAAAAGCGACTTTTTTAGAACAAAAAGAAGATTTCTATGATGGTCATTCGTCATATTCAATGATCTATTTATTTTTGATCTCAATTCACAAAAAAGAAATTTTAGAAAGCTTTTATTTTTCTTTTGTGTATATTTATATATATATTTGTACTGCCGTTGTAAAACAAAACAAAAACTTTGTTGTATTTTATTTAATCATTCCGATGTTTTGTATGCGCAATCAATCCAGATCTTTCTCAATTAGCTACACCTTTCATTTTTGTCTCTTCAAGAATGCATATATACAGAAGTTCCAAACTATAATGACAACGCTTTTCTTTTTCTTGCAAAGTTTGCGTGATTGTCAGAAGTACGAATTGAATGCTAATTGAAATAAATGTATTAGTTACTATTGTATGTAGACGTTTATTGATCTGCGACAAAAAAAGTAACACAGATGAATTATTTCTTTATTTAACAATTCAGTGTACAGTTGAAAAAGTCATAATAAATAGTAGTTCAAATGTGTTAATGAACAAGAATTCGAACTATTATCAAGATTTAATCAGTTGATTTTATAGAATGAACTCGTAGTTCAACAATGACACTAGATATACTAAAATATAAATGGATTCAATAGAGAATATTCGATGATTTATTTGAGAATATCATGTCTTTTCTTTCAATTAGTTCATATGGACAATGGCTTAACAATTGAAATGGAATTAATACGTATTCATCTATTCAAACGTGATTATTTTTTATCTAAATAAAGTTTAAAAATCACAATATAATCAACAAGACAAGCTGATAATTTTTGTTCGTTATTAAAAGTTTTATTTGATTAAAGTTATTTATCTGATGATTGAAATAAAATTCTTCTTGATAATCAATTCGAAAGAAGAAGGTTTTGTTCGTTAAGATCATTGCTATAAAAGTAATAATGGACAGACAAAATATAAAGATCATGAATTAAGATAGCAGATAAACATACGTAATATGTGTCTACCGATAAAAGATTAGCAGTACTCTATAGCTTGTTTTTAAAGTTCTCCAGAGAGAAATACTCCATTGAGAAAGTTACTAGTATGTAAATATTTTCAAAAGAAATTTGATTTCGTTTTTCTTTTAGAACTCATTGAATTTATTTTAGTACTCAGATAATGAGCAAATCTTTTAGGATAATAGAAATTTTAGATATATTTTATATTAAATTATGATGAAGGATTTTCTAAAATCAAACGATACCAATAAAGAAAGATCTATCTTACTTTTGCAAAACTATCTGTCATAATCAACAAATAACAGAGACTCCACTTTAATCGGTAAGTATACACTACTACTCATCTGAGCCAACAGGTAGAGACTGCCTTTCTCTCAATCTTCATGGAACTCAGGAACTTAACTCAGCTGATAGAATGATACGCTGTAATGATTTATTGATGGCAGTGAAATTTATCTTGCTTTCCGATTCCAGCATAAGGGCTAATAGAATAGAAGATACTTTTCCATCAGTTTGTGTTTATCTAGAATCTACAGTTAATCGATTCGATCTTCATAAGCTTCAGCTATTATTTCTTTCGGCAATATTTTAATAACTAAATAAAGGAAATTCATTGCAAGTGACGATGATAGGGCGTATAAGATTCATCTCTCCTTCGTAACAATGAAATAACTTCTTAATGTAATAGACGAAGACCTCATATTTTTCTATCAATTGATATAGATAAAAATAGATGGGATCTTAATTTTATGACGGTACGATGCTTGTATTCTCGATGTATTCCTCATGCTTTATGTTCTAACAAAATTCATATAGGTATAACCGGTGAACAACTTACACGGATT